>CAAE01014344.1:5005-17408 GCA_000180735.1 Tetraodon nigroviridis | reverse complement strand
AAAATCAGTTGTGCTTCAATCCATAGGCTGAATGTGGGCTGTGTCCCTGAAATAACAATATAGCGTGGTTCTATCTGTATTGTAATGTATATCTGGAGAGAGAAAGGTCCAAGGCTGTGTATGAAATCTCCTTTGTAACAAGAGTAGCAATGGCACAGGTCAGTGGAGGGCAATGCCAGAGACAGAAGCTGTTGAAACCTTTAGATATGAAAATCATTGTATTTTTGCGCAGATGGGAGGTTCTAGCTTTCCTTTAGCTAGTTCCATTTAAGCTTATCTTATATCTTATATTACATAGTTGTTTACTTCTACTGTATTTGCGGGGGGGAAAATTTATGCACTTTTGCCTACTTTGCTGACCTACTAAACCTAATCAGGGATCTGGGCTTGATGGTAGAAGTCCATATGCTGGTTTGCTTCCCAGTGTTCCAGTTTTAGGCGGGGACTTTCTCAGTCTAGTCTTCATTATTCTAGTGCTGCCGCTAATAAACGGCACTAATTGATTGAAAACGCTGGTGTGAGGGAATGATTGAGCGGGGTGTCCTAGTGGGAGAGAGTAAAGAGGGGGTCGACCACAAATAGTGACTGTACTGGGTCCAGACTAATGTGGGGGATAACAGGGAAGGGCAGCAGGGAGCACAAGGTATCAGACACATAAAGAAGGGCAACTCTGACTCTCCAGAGCTACGCTCCTGCTGAGAGTGAGATCACCACAGCTCATTACAATAATTCCCAAGAGTTAAATCATGGCGTGCATTTATGGTCAATTGTAATGACAATACATGTTTAGCATACATTAGAAAAAGAAAAATTGTGTGCATATCTCACAATGACCTTTTTTTTTTCTTTTGAGATAAATGCACCATGAACCATTAGGATGCAAGAACTCTGTGTATCCCTATTTAAAAATCTTTGTGAGCTCTTTTGCATTTAATCAACTTGTCTATTGAACTAAGAGGGTGCCATCTGGGAAAGTCTCGTGGGTGGTACGGGCTTCCATTCCAGGATGGTCTAAAGCTTTTGGCTGCAGGTTAATAAAGATCAAGCAACAAATAAAATCTCCACTAGCTCTTCTCTGCTCACTTTAATCCTTACCATCACATCCACCTTGCTCACACTCAACCCCAACATCCTTTTCACCCTGACTGTTTGGAAGACCTCAATAACTGTGTGCTGCTCCACTTTGTGCAGTTGCCTGGGATGTAAAAGGCCACAGAGCAAAGTCCAAACATCCACTTTCAGCTACTGAATCGACGTAGTCACCAGCATGAAGTACCTTCATAGGTACTTCATGCTTTAGCTGTCCTACTTGATTCCAACAGCTGACCGTGTTGGTGTTTCGTCATCAGATGGCATGCAGAAAGTATTCTTTTGGCTAGTGATCATGCTGCTAATTAGGCTGTTTCTATTGGCTTTCAACACAGTGTGCTTACTAGTTTAGTGGTAAATATCCTGTTTTCCCACAGTAAAAACAAATATTACCACAATATTGTACAAAGATTTTTTTTTTCCCATTTGGACAGCGTCCATTTTAGTGATTCCACAATCATTCATGTACAAATCAAACACTGTCTTTAGTGAGTATAACCTTTTTTTTATTTATATCTTATTTATGCTCCATGTGTTACTTTCTCTTGCTTCAATCTTGTGTGCTTTAAACAGATCATCTGCAATTACCTTTTGGTTGTGATTTCTCTTGTTTGTTCGCATTTTGGTTTGCACCTGAAGTGTTAATCTCTCCAAAATCAGCCTTCTGAACCCCAACACAACTTTACTTCCTATTGTGCCATACATTAATAAGCTAAGGCTCATCAAATTGACAAAAATGCATTTCAATCCATTTGTGATCAAAAATCAGAGCCGATCTTTTTCAGAAACCACTGCTTTAATGCTCAGTCCACCACCTTGCAGTCAAAAGATCTTTTATATGGAGCTTAGTGCTGTATTACGCCAGCCTTCTAAACACATGAATGACAAAGGTCTTGGCCTAGTTTTGACTGCTGTAACATCCTAACATCTTAAATCTTATTAATACAGCAACAATTCCTGTAGTGATCAGAATAACAGAGTTAACCTTACCATTGGTAGATTCATGTTAAAAGCAGGGGTGGGTATGTGGTCTGACTCCTGTCGTATGCAATTATAACTTAGGACTATAGAAAGTCTCTGCAATGGAAGACAGGAGACGAATGCAGCGGTGCACTATAGCAATAAAATTATAGGAATGAATTCAGTGTGCATGCCAAGGTCATACTTCTCACATTAAGCGTTTATGTTATAGAAATAAAAATGCTGTGGCCAGCTTTGGCCAGGTTAATATAATGATTACCCTTTGCTCTCAATATGTTTTTGTTTTTTGTTTTTTTTTACACACTTCTGTGAATCAATTATAGGAATCCTATGAAAAAATGCAACCAATATTTGTGAGGTTGAAGTATTACATATTTACCAAATGGCTGTATGAAACTGTATAAATGCAAACATATCTGACTAAAGACTATATTTCTATGGGGTTTCAGTTTGTTGCAATTATATTTAGTCACAAATGTGAAATTGGTTCATTTCAATACTAAATGTGTAAAAAAAAAATAGATGTCAGCATTTAAATAGACACGGTCCCATATACAAAGAATTAGAGCTAATCTTTTTAGAACTATGTAGTTTATTATGAGTGCAAAATATTTACGTTATTTCACTGCTCTTTTTGATATCTTATATTTTGTTTTAGACCATATTCTTATTTCTGTGATAATTTTTCTAATAGTGACTTCTTTGTGCCATCTTAGTATCCCATAACAAAATATAAAATGTAGGAATAACTATAAATAACAGTATAATATGTATTTTTATCATAGCGTTTTTATATTGGAAATGAATAATATTTTCCTTTCGACAAGGATTAAAAATAAATTATTTTCAAGATTTATTTAAAATGAAACTGCGGAAATTTAATCATTAAGCCTAAACAGTTGCTAATACAAATCAATGAACTGAAATAAAGGTGAATAAAAACAACATTTGTGATATTTTCCATTTAATTTATTAAAAACAAACATCAAATGACTGAAGAGGAGGGAAAAATATTGTGCTGATAAACAATATCACTTTCAAACAAATGCAACACAACACTTCTCCACTGAAATGTAAAATATCATACTTTACACGTCCTTACATAGACTATAACTGCAATCCATACCGTTTTATTCTCTAAATAGCTCCTTCAATAAATTATCCGCTTCTCTCGGCTTTGAACCAGAGAACAAGTGCAAACTTAACGCGTTATTCAAAATTCTTCCGTTCCCGCATAATAATCAAAGTTCGGTAATGATGGCCGGTAGAAATGTAATTCGTTGGAATAAAATGTCTCTTGCTGTTTTAAAGTGCAACTGATAGATTATAGGGTAATATAAAGACGCGGTGACAACTTTATTTGCGATATAAAACAAAGAAGCTGCTCTAAATCCCATCGTTCCCAGGTCGAAACAAATCCTTCTCTTTCTCAGCCTTGAAAAACATAACGCGAATCAAAATGGCTGTTCTGGTTTTTCGTAGTTTAAATTAATGTGATTGCTTTGTTGACCTTCAAATGCAGGAGACATTTAACTGGTTTCGTCAAAAGAACGTGAGCAAATAATTACTGCGTTTATTTTGCTCCGATAATAACCAGTCCTAATTAGTTAAATAAACGGGGGGGGGGGGGGGGGTCTCGAACAAAAAAAAAAAAAAGGTTTATCAGCCATAAAACGATTTTTTTTTTTTATTATGTGTGTAGGAGCCGCTGCCTCGAGGTTTAAAAATAGAAGAAGAACAAAATGAAACACCTGACTAAATATCTGAGTGTGGGGAGCTGGACGTCGACGCGTGGAACGTCTCGGGACGTGAACGCGTCTCAGTCGTTTTTGCTCGACTCTTGGTCGCTCTGCTCGTCGGTGAAGCACACGTCCACGTCGCTGTCGTTGTCGCTCTTGTGCTCCGCGTCCTCGAACAAGCCGCCCGGTTTGTCGTCCGCTTTCTTAAACGTCTGTCCCGGGTGCCGGGACTTGACGTGCCTCTCGAGGTCCCGCCTCCGCACCAGCACCTTGCCGCAGAAGTCGCACCTGTAGGGCGTGTTGCCCTCGGCGTGGAGCCGGATGTGCTTGTTCAGGTTGCTCGGGTCGCCGAACGGCCTGAAGCACACCTTGCACTTCAAGGGCTTGTAACCCGTGTGAGTCCTCATGTGGATTTTCAGGCCGTATTTCCTGGAGTACAGCTTCCCGCAGTAAAGACACAGGTGTCCCTTTTTGGGTTTCCCTGACGCGGGGTTGCTGGTGGTCCCGGCGGGCATCGAGTCCAGCCTCGTCCGGTTTTTCTCCGCTGCGATCTCAGTCAGCTGCTGCGTGTGCATAGCGATCTCACGATCGATGCTGGTGATGGAGCCCAGATCCTGGCTTAACGACGGCGCGCCGAAGTAGGACACGGACTCCGGGTACTTGAGGAGGTTGCTGAAGTGGAATTTCAGCGGGTAATAGGGGGAGCTGTAGAGAAGCTCCCCGTTGTAGACGGTGAAGGGCATCAGGGGGATGTTGCAGTCTGCCCCGTAAGTCTTGACGCCCTCGAAGTGAGGGAGGGAGAACCTCTCAAAGTGGATGCCGGGGTGCATTTGCGGGTAACGGGATGGTGACAAGCCGGGCATTCGGCTTTCTACGTGCTTAAAGGCGGATGTCTCCTCCACGTGGGGCAACAACGGGAAACCCCGGATGGCGTTGGCGCACGGCACCAGCGAAGACGCGGAGTCGAGAATTGTCGGTGCGCACTTGGGAGGGGGGTTGCTGCCCCCGTTGAGAGTTTCACTGGCGTTGCGCAGAGGTTTCATGTTGTCGAGGAGCTTGCTAAAACCGAGGCCGCCCAGCTTGGCGTTCACGTCCTCCCTGGAGGCATCGGCACCCGGGACTTTGGAGAGCCCGGTCGGCTTAAAGGCAGAGCGCACTCCTGGATGAAACCCCATGCTGCTCAGCACTGAGGGTGTGGCACCGAGCCCGAGAATGTGTCCTTGGTTTCTGGCTGAGGTGACGCTCATGTCGAGGGCCCTGTCCTGCTCTTCTGAGCTGCTTTTCTTCAGCAGCCCCCCTTTGTTCGGAAACGGCGAAGAGGACACTCCCCGTCTGCCAGAGTCTGAAACGGATGAGTTCCGCGGGGAGGTGGAGGTGTTGGGGATATCTCCAGACTTTGGGGACCTGCTGAAGGCTTCCGTGCCTCTGGCCTGTTCGTTGTTAACAAAACTCCGCCCGTTGCTCAGTGCGCAGTGGAAGTGGACGTGGGCCTTGAGCGTGTTGGGATATTTGTATATTCTCCAGCAGTACCAGCAAATGTAGCGCTCCTCACCTGTCGACACAAACATTAATTAATGAGCAAATGAATAAACAATCCAAAAAAAGCACCCGAGAAAGGTTAACCAGTTACAATTGGTAATAAAGTTTCAATTCTGCCATCACGAGCTGTGCGTAAAAGAGAGGAAAAGGCGCAAACGTCTACAGTAAAACATTAAAGATAAATGTAAAGATAAATGTATCTGTCTTTCCCCGAGAGCACCGCTGGCATTGACAAGGAGCATAAATACGTGTCATAGGATTAACAACAAAATAACGTTTTTCCTCTTCTCCGTCATCAATTGTCTCTTTTATGTTTTATTCACAAGCTTGCGCTTCACTTGAGATTTACATTTGGGCCATGGATGCGATCCAGGCTCTGGGATCTGATGCCAAATGGTTTCCGATGCAGGAGGGCATCTCAGTGACTCCCCCCCAGACAAGTACCCAGGGGTTAATATAGATGTAATGATTTTGTAATCCTCATACGGGTCATTGTTTATGATCGCCATCAAAAGAGCAAACGCCCCTGCCCAATCTGGCGCTTAGAACCCGACGCATTCAGCCCGAGACTTTCCCTCCCTGCGCTCTTTCCCGTGGAAGTGACAGCAGCTGTTGCTTGAAATTGCAAGTCTCCAGAAACAATGGCCGCGGCCCATCTGTTGACGCTTCAGAATGGAAGCGAGCGTATGTCCAGGAGCGCACACGACGAGTTTGGCCGGAGAATCGGGCCAATATACACCCCACTTAAAAGTTGGCATTCATTAGGTCACAATACCTTGACGCACCCACCTAATTTACCATGAAACACTTGGTTTTCGATTTTGAAAGCATGGATATTAATGACGCGACGACATTCGCGAAGCCCCGTCTCACACGTTGGATCGGGACGCTCTTCTTCCAGAGACGCGGACACACGTCGCTTTCTGCTTCCGAATGCTTAAATCCGCTCGTTTTGTAAGGTTAAAATTACTTCATCACACGTTTTTAAAAACAAATTGGATAACATTTCTTATCCTTTACTATTCGCTATTTAAATGAGATAATCATAATGATCTTGACTTTGTTAAACGGATTAGGTGCTGAGCCGGTGTTTTGTCGGGGATTAGGAGATAATCCGAATAAATGAGAACTCCAGACCAAACGCACAGATTAAAAGTCCGTACAGACTCAATGAAATAATCGAAAAAGCAATGTGTTTGTTTCTATCACTCGTTCATTACTGTCAGATAAAACCGTAATGAAAATGAAGTAATCAATTATTGCCTGCAATTATTACATTTGTTTGTATTTCATTCGTTTGTGATGGCGTGACGTCACAACAATTGGGGAAAAAAAAAAAACCTTTGGGTTTATTATAATAAATCAACACGTTCGCCTCTAGACATTTTAATTGGTTTAAATCTTTAAACGATAGAGGAGAAACATCCCTGATATTGGCTGTCGTTAAATCGTAGCTATTCTAATTAGAATTCAAATGATTTACCTTTCTCGTCGTGCGTTGGGGTGGCTGTGGTGGGAATGTCGTACCACTGGGCCAAGGCGTTGGAATACCAGACCGTGAGCTCCTCTCCAGCAGAGATGTCTCTCAGCACACGGTAGAAAATCTTCAGGTTGAAAAAAAAAAAAAAATAGATCAAAAATTAAAGTTTGGCGACGTGTCCAAAACCAGGGGTCGGAAGTGAGCTCTGGAAAATCGAATTTACCTGTCCACCAGGTAGGTCTGACACCGCCTCCAGGTTCTGTTCTTGGCTGTTCCTGGCGGCACGAATAAATCCGATCCAGTCCGGTACGGGACTGCCTGATTCGTCCACAAACTCGCCTCGGACCAGGCGGATCTAAAAAAAAAAAAAAAAAAAAGAGGGAAAGAAATGAATAAAGAAAAGGAAAAAATCAGAAAAAAAAAAGGAAAAATGGAAGCTGAAATCGAAATGAGCATAAACCGTATTTGTACGATAAACTTTGGAGCGTTCGTTGTTTCATTTATATACCTAGTTACAAACATACATCCTTGGCTCCTGTCCAACAATATTTTCCTCCATAAATATCTGCTTTATGGCCGAGATTTGCTGCTGCTGCTGCTGCTGCTGCTGCTGTCACGCATGAGCCAAAAACGCGACTAATGCGTCTTTATCCGCTCTGCTGATAATTTACTAAAGAGAATGACACACGGGCTTAATTGAGTTGATATGGGAAACGAATTTGAGGAGTGTCAGAGCGTTTCTAAAGTGTTCAAGGACATTAAAGATCGAAGCGCAACATTTGACACAGAGATTGCACCTGATGATCGCCGGCGGCCCCGGGGCCACGCATTTAGACGCATCAATCACGGCGGCTGACAGCTTCAACAATAACAGGGTGCGGTTCTAGATGCGTTCAGGGCCCCAGATAGTTACTTCATGTCCGCGTAGATGCGTCTATAAAGAGCAGTTCATCCTTTTTATTCGCCTAGGATGTTTATTAATAAGGAACACATGTAATCTTAATCGCAATGTTAAAGTTATATAGAGAGTTTTGAAATTTAAAAGTATAATATTCCATATTATAACGTGACCAACATCTGTTTGGTTTTAATTTCTATTTTTATTTACCATTTCAGCATAATCTAGTTTTCCCATAGCCGCAAGGCTGGAGGCCGCATCTTCGGTGGCAGCTTTCTGTGGCCGGATTAGATTAAAATTAAACGACTCATCGGAATAACAGGCCCTGCAGGCAGTGAAATGTGAGGCGGCTGAGGGCATGAAACCCCACACAGCGGCCCCGGCCGCCCATTAGACCGGTTAAGTAGAAGCACAGAGTGACAAGTCGGCTACTAATAGAGCTCAATTATTTTAGAGTTGACAGGCCAAACCAATTAATCGCCAAAGGTTTCGATGTAGTTTGACAGTGCAGATTTAATCCTTTCTTTTTGCTACAATAAATTTTGTTGGAAGCACAGCAATTGTTTTTTAGAATTAAAAAATAAAAGGTAACTCATTAAATACAAGAAATTAAGAAAAAAAAAATCAAAATAAATGGCATATAAAGGGCAAATAAAGGGTTTGAAAAGGGTTATTTAATTCGATATATAGTCCTAATGTTTTTTTTAATTCATCCAAACTTTTTTTTTTTTTTTTGGTCAAATTGTAATAACCATCTCTTCATTACGTCGACTCATTAAAAAAGTAAAAACTGTTGTAGATTTACCTTTTTTTTGGATCCAGCCTCCTTTCGGTCTGACAAGTATTTCCCGAGTTTGAAGATGCCCGGTACGGGTCCGATCCGGAGTCCGGCAGGGATGCTGCAGTCCGTGTACACGCTGGTCGTGGTGGACGCCCGGGTGGCTTGCATGGTGTGGGGTGAGATCAGAACCATGAAGGCTGATGAATATCAAGTGGGAGAGTGCGGGGAAGAGGAGAAGGAGGAAGAAGAGCGGCTGAGGACCGGCCGATATACGCCCTCAAAGTGACGCTGTGGCGTTTTGCTCCCCCGGCTTTTCTAGTGATGGTGCGGGCAAGGTAGCGCCCCCCACCCCCCGAACCCCAACCTCCTCCCCCCCCCGCCACCCACCCACCCACCCATCCCTCCTCCCGACCTCTGCAGATTAGGATGCGAGTGTGTGTTGGTGGTGGGGGCGGAGGCTGTGCGCGCAGAGGTGATCTGCGCCGTGAGGTGGCTCGGGGGTAACGCGGAGAGGGGCGCGGTCCTGAGTTTGCAGAGAACAGTGTGAGTGTGAGAGAGTTGCTCCCTCTCAGCAGCTGTGCAGAGCGGGGAAACGGGCCGCTCTGGTCACATGGAGACTTTCCCTCACCCTGCTGCATAATGAATTGCTCCAAAACGGTCAAGAGACACAAAGGGCCGGGCGACCTTCCCATCCCCAAAATCCAATTTGTCAAGGGCAGAGAAAAGAGGGTGCAGAATCAAAGGTCCAAAGCAACCATTAATCCTCAGCATGTGGCTTTTGCCTCCGGACAGTTCCGATATCTTAACTGACAAATCCACTGTATAATTTATCCATAAATCCTCGCCCTCTCCAATTCCTCTCTTTCAAGCCAGGTTTTGGAAATCGGTGGCTACTTTAAATCTACTTGGCCAGCATTCTTTGGCTTTAATGAACTTCAAAGCTTTTTTTATTTTCCCTCCCCCTTTTGTGTCCTTAGTGCAACAAAGGAAGCAGGAAAGTTTAGAGGACTTGTTAACTTCTATTGACTCTCGGCGTGTGCCGGGTTGGGATCAGGCAGGTACTGAAAAGGCAAAACCACCAGTAGGAAAAAGAAAACTAGGGGAAACAGAATAAAATAACAATAATTCTAGACATAATTTTCTTTTCCTGTTTTACTTTGTTTAAAATAACGATACAATAAATGAAGGGGCAAGAAAACAGAAAAAAATCTAGATATTAGGTGTACTATATATATTAGATTTTATGTTTAACACCATCTATTACCAGATTTTAGATTTGTCAAAAACTAAAGCAAAATAATGCGTAATAAACCAATAAATCAAAACGAAAATGTCATAAAGGAAATTTTCTTCAATAATATATTTTTTTCACATTTTCATTGGATGTTGTTTGTACATCTAAAAAAATGACTTACAAATAAATAAAAGTAATAAATCTACAATGTTGCACGTTAAATCGGCAAATGTGTTAAAATAATTAAATGTGTGGCTCTGCACAGGGGCTGCTCTGACCTTCGGATGTAATGTGGCATGACCACCGAGGAACCTGCAAGAGAACCGCTCAGAACATGAACATGTTGACCTCTGACCTGTGCGCAGAGGCTTCCCTGAGCCTGCGTTTAATGTCAAAAATGTCAGGGAGAATAAAACGACGCACGTTTTTGAAAGTAACAGATTACACAAACGTTGCAAATCTGCTGTAATTATTTTTTTAGAAGTTGTCTCAAACTGAGAGTATGGGGGCCAGAATTAATTACTTTGGTTTACTTTCTGGTAACAACGAATTAATCCAATAATCTCTTTTTTTTTTTTTTTTTTAAACGATGGTATGTCTGCCTCCACTCCTCCAGTCGAACGGCACGCGAACGATCTCGTCAATGGTGCGCAATCTTTGCGCCAAACTGTGCGTAAAGGTTATATATTAACGTCTCGCCATTCCATTTGATGCCGCTTCCCATCCTCCCCTGTGCTCCCAAAAAAAACAGCTCTACCACCTTTCCACGGTGACGTTAATTATGCTCCGAGGACGGGAGAGGGGAGATGTGTGTGTGTGTGTGTGTGTGTGTGTGTGTGTGTTCTTTTAGTGTCACGGTAGTTAAATCCTCGCTTTATTTACGCTGTGAAATCCAGAAAAGCAGTCTGACTGAAACTGGCCGCGCCACGTAAAATTAAACGGGATTAAATGACTTCATCTGGGTTATATTTCTTTTCTTTGCAGATAATAATAACAAACAGAGGAAAGCAGATTAATTGCGCGTCTGAATCGTCCGCTGCGCTTCTCTCCGTTCGTCTTTCACAAACTTGAATAACGAAACAAGAAGGACTGCGGACGTTTTTATGGCGGTTTTGCCTGTCCTTTTTTTAAAGGTTTTAACTGCCTAAACGATGGGGCTCCGATTGAACTGGTTGGGCCATTAACGAGCCATGAATATAGTGGAACAACCTGCCTGCAAAGCGACGCGGCGAATCCGGAGAGCAATACCCCACCAGGAATCTCCATTCATGCTCCCTGACTATACTTCAGGGGTGCCAAGGGTTCACCACCACCTCTTCTGGACTGGTTTCAATGGCCTACCATTTAGGACCCCTCTGAGCTCAGAAGAAAACACATTTTTTATGTCAACCTATAAACCTTACTAGTGTCTATTCACAAGAACCAAATCATTGTCCCACTTACTGATGTGGCCGGTCTCTCCCAGATTCCCACGTCTTAGAACTGACACGGTGTTTGTCTAAATTCATTTATTTCCACACATGTAGGCCAGACTCTTTGGACACTTCTCGTATGTATTTGGTCACGTGATTTAACTCCAGTAAAGAACGAAAGTGGTAAATCCCGGTGCTTTTGCTCTGCCGGACAGCAAGAGACTATTATTCTTTTCAGTAAGAGAAACTTTGGACAGGCCTGTTTTTTTTTTCTCCCCCTTTTCCTTTCCTTGCTTTATTGGAGGTGTCATAAGGTGTTTTACTTCGGTGAGAAACCTGCGTAAGGACGCAAGCTGCGCGCACCGAGGCTGGACCAGCTGCCTTTATGCGGGTGGAACATTAGCGACGCGTTTGAATAGTAATTATGCTTGTATGGGACTCCCACCAGATGACATGATTGGGTTTTAACCCAGACTAATATTCAAGATCGCATTAGAGAGAAGACCACCTGATTCAACGTTGTTCATGCGTGATTTCATTCAAAACGCATTCCCCCTTTTTTACTCGCAGAAGTGGGCTGCACCGTGTCGTCTTTCAGCGTCTCAACAAAGTTTTCGCCGCATTTCCCTGACTTAAACTCACTTTGTTTCGCATGAGGGGGCTCGGATAAAAGCGTGCGAAGTTGCGAGAATTGATATGTTTCGGTGTACCTTATAAAATTCATACCTTTTCTCACTCGAGCGCCTCAGAAAGAGCGTGTCAGTCAGGCCGATTCTCTCTGCTGTCCGACGCATTTAGCAGGAGATCTATGCGAGAGGTTCATTCCTAGGCAAATGTATGCAGGCCGGGCCCTGCATGAATGGAGCAGCGTGTCGACCGACCCTAATTGGGATTTAGCCACCCAAAGCATATGCAAAAAGTGATAGAAAATAGCAGGTTTCAAAGGAAGTCACAACTTTTGCCCTCCTCGCCTGAACATTTCTGTTCTCCTCAGCGACTGAGGAAAGCGCGTTTTTCTTCCATGATGAAGGGTAGCGACCCGGTCGGCTTTGCAGTCTCTGCAAACTAAAAAGTGTGAGCTAAAATGGCAGAGTGCAGGTTCATAAACATGTAACCTTGGCTGCCTGGACCAGAAAAACGCGACCAGACGAATTAGTTCAATTCATGCTCATTTAATTGCATTATTATAATTAGGTAGGTTCTGTTCCTATCATTCAGTCAGATCACGCAGTTAAAACCCGATGCTAGTA
>CAAE01014338.1:227860-249880 GCA_000180735.1 Tetraodon nigroviridis | reverse complement strand
ACACACACACACACACACACACACACACACACACACACACACACACTCAGTATATGCAAGTGTCAGATCCACACTGGGGCAACCTCAACTAACTTCAACTTCAAGCCTGCTTACATAAAACTATAAAATATATTAATAATTGACTGCTAATGTTAATGTCATGCAATGAATAACACCAGAGGCTACCTACATGAATCTTAATTATGATCTACTGGAAACCACCAGAAATCTGTCTGCAACAGACACATGCTGTAACGGTATTATATTTTTCGACACCTTTTTAAAGTTTTGCCTGTTATTGCTCCTTCTTGTTTACCAGCGAACATCAAAATGTTGATTTGGTTGTGTTTTACAGAGCCCTGCCCTCCCCACTGCAACCAATCAGTCGTCTGTAATGGGTAATAACCACACTTACGGACAAAACAATGGCACCAGTTACTATGCATATACTTTCATTGGTCTCCAAATGAGTTATTTAGTTGTGGCTCGATCTGCCAAGCCAACCTACAGTAACTCCACCTACTGTTTGTAAGCACAGCCTATGAAAAATCTAGTCAAATAAATACACATGGAACCGGAAATTTATTCCCAAACCAGAGCTCCAATAAAAAAAGTTCAGAATAGCTCCTTACTTAGTACAAGCTCTTTGAAAACAAAACAGCGGGCCGTAACTAGGTCAAGAATACCTACACATGAAAACACCTCTCTCTCTGAATTATTCATGTCTTTCATTCTCATTTAAAAGCAAAGTTTTTGTTTACCTGACACCTGATTAACCATGGTAGGGCTGTGTGACAGTCAGAGCAGATTGCCACCTCACTGTTTAATGATGTCTCAAGTAACAATGCCTCTTGCAGTGTAAAGATGCCAAGCCTGTGAAGTCTGCTAGTGTGTTTGGAAAATTAAGAATCACTCATAAGCATATACATGATCAACAACAGGCACATTTTTGTTGCAATTATGCAACCTGCTCTCCTCTTGATTTTTTTTTCTTGTCTCTGACCTGTGACTTGAACTCAGAGCTCTATTATTAGCGGAGCACAGTCACCGCCGATGCATAATTCATAAATCGGGTCAACGTTTGGCCTCCTTCGTGTAATTAATTGATTTCTTTCAAAATATCTTGTTGCCTTGGAGATGGGGATTGAGATGAGAAGCTGAGAAGCATGGGGCGGGGCATTTAATTATTGAGAAGCATGATGCCATTGGACAAGAAAGAAAAACGAAAGATATGTAGTAATAATGTGCTGATAGCACTAATTTTGAAAAAAAAAGAAAATAAGTCACCTTTACACAATGCCCATCGCTATAGAAATATGCTTTTGTTATTGACACGGTAAACCTGTGGAACATGGGCCAGTATGTGTCATGATCCACAGCTAAATTAAGCCTTATTTATGTATACCATGAATAGAAAACACCTAAAAAATTCACACACACACACACACACACACACACATGCATGCACACACACACACACACACACACACACACACACAAACAAACACACACATTTCAAATTCCATTTCCTGCCTAGGCCTCTGTGTGATGTTCTCTCACACTTCGAAGATTGAACGCTGACATTTGGATGACTCCCAGTGACCCCTTCGTAGGAGTTTTTGACTTAATCGTGTCTTGAGATGGACCGACTCGTCTTCCAACTAACCAATCGGCATGGGATTGGTACTAGAGAAGAATTTTCTTTTATATTAAATACATGAATGTAATATATTCCCTATAATGGCTCCAGGGACCTCATCCACGAATGTAGCGTTACTTGTCTGATTATGTAACTATTCCTAATAGCTCCTGATTAAAATGTTGCTGAGGGGTGCCGCAGTGGGTGTCAAGAGGAGTTTCCTGTCTCTTGCGGCTCAACTTTTCCTGCGGATTGGAGGAGATTGTAATGACCCCAGCTTTCCTCCTTTTAAGATGCCTCGGAGGGAAGGAAGGTGTGCAACAAAGTCCAACTTAAATGAGTTCGTACGGCTCCTGCGTTAATGATGCCGTTCCTTTGTTGTTGTCATGTTCATTACAGGAAGTGGAGGACACGCTCAGTGCATCAGGCCTCAGAGGAAGCTGCACACACATTCTTATCCTGTCTGTGTCCTCATATTAGCCAAAATTCTTGAAAAAGTTAGTTATTTTGTATAGACTTTGTATTCCATGGTATATTTGTTTGCACTTTGTATTCCAGAGTAGGACTTGTCATCATCTCTACTGATTTTTTTTTTTTTTTTTAATAATTGTGTAACATGCTGTTCCCAGGTCGACAGAATCAACTCTATTTGTATTTTCTCCTTTTTTCTTTTTTAAATTTTGCAGGCGTGTGTGCAAGTTATAAAAGGCTGCAGTTGCATTGGATATTTATTTGCACTTGTAAGCCAACATGGTTTAAGGGGAAATGAGACGAATAAAAGTTGTTTGTTCCAGTAAAGCGTTTGGGTGGCAGACAAAGCTTTTTCTGCATTAAATTCCTCCATTGTTTCAAGCTATGTAAGATCAAACTATGTTCAGGCTTCACCCCCTGCCCCCCACCCACTGCACCACACACACACACACACCCACACACACACACACACACACACACACACACACACACACACACACACACACAGACTTCAGGTTCTGGGGCTCTTCACATCTTCATGCATACATTTGCATGTTTATGGCTCTAATTGGCTTTAGCTTATCTCTCTGGAGTGGGATTTAATTTCCTGCACGTCCAGGTCTTTACTCACTCCGTGAACCAAAACAAAGAAATTAGTATTTGTTTCTGTTTAACTCACCGCTCTTCATTCAGCTTTGCTCCTCTTTCCGCGTAAGTGGGCTCAAGCACAGAGAACTGTTTGCAGTGTGGAAACGGCTACATTTACAGTGGCATGTGTGGCATCTTACCATCATCACTTAGCACCTTGTGTCCAGATTTAGATTCTTTGTGGTGTGCAACTCAACTATAACCCATATAAATACAGGAACTCTTTAATTGGAGATCTGGATCAAATGTGCATGGAACCCGAAACCTGGTGCACTTCCTCATTGCCGCTCTTGTTTTTATGTGAGACAAGTTGAGAGTGTGAAGCTCAGGTGTGGCTGTGGAAGTGAGACCATTAGCGTGCTCGCACCGTGTCACAGCTTTGCTCCACTGAGGCTGATGAAAGAGAGCGCTGCTGTTCTTCCTGAGCGCAGAAACTCGTATCTATTGT
Organism: Tetraodon nigroviridis; assembly: GCA_000180735.1. Lineage (NCBI taxonomy): Eukaryota > Metazoa > Chordata > Actinopteri > Tetraodontiformes > Tetraodontidae > Tetraodon > Tetraodon nigroviridis. The sequence continues at coordinate 246,674 of CAAE01014338.1, read as the reverse complement.
AGCGAGAGTGTCCATTTTTAGTCTCTGGCAAGAAGGTTTTCATCCCAAGGAATAATGTTCTTTTTTAAACCAAGGCTCTAATACTACAACACGGCTGGCCTGTAGTCCCTTAAGGGGTTGATAGGGAAATTGCTGCGGTTGTGGGAAGATGTGTTGCAATCAATAAAAGATCCTTTCTGTTCTTCTGCAATTAAAACCGTGAGCAAGTTTCTGTTTTTTATAACCCAGAGCTTCAATTCTCCCTCTGTTTTCCTGTTTAGCATCAGCTTCCATTAGTTCAGTCTTGAAGCTAATGCATGTGGCATTGACCCCTTGTGGATAACAGTTCAACAATTCACTAACCAGCCAGACTGAGGTCACAGGGTTCAACGTATGTCAAACGCACGGCACGGCGCATCTGCTAAATAGCTTGTGGCTCGGGCCAGGAATGGAGAAAGATCGCGGCTATGCACTAGGTTACATCATCACTTGGAAATATGTCTGTGCATGACAGCGTGGAAGGACGTTTTGTATGAAGCAGAGCTTCATGGACCGAGAGATGTTTAGGCTAACTTCATGTGCTGAGCAAAGATCAATCAACATGTTGCACTTCTTTGGATCTATGTAACTCTCAATGCACCGGCCCGTTATTTCTGTTCCCAGAATGCACTGTCTGAGGTCACCCTCGGATAACACTGAATGGACACTTTTTTTCTTGTCCTAATTGCTACCTCCCCACTGACTGCTTCACGCTGTGTTTGATAAAAGAAGCCTGATAGAAGCCAGACAAAGGCAGGACTAAGGGGTGAGAAGATCATAAAAAAAAGCTGGCTGGAAAGAGAGGGTGAGGTTGAACTGCTCAGGTTGAACATCAGTAACATTTGCTCCTTCCTCCAAAGCTCTTCTTCAGCTGGGCCGACTCCAGCATGACAACCAGCACAGCCTCCTCCTACATTAGCTGCACCAGTATGTAAATCTCAAGTGTTTTAAACACCAGCCTCCTCGACAGCATCCTACACCGCAGGCTTTTTTTACTGTTATAATCAACTCCACTCCTACACTCTATCTTTGCACATTAGATAGTTTTTTTTTTCTTTGTTTTGTTTTGTTTTAATGCCCCTAAATCAATATTAGGCTCTGGCCACCATATGTGTTGAATTTAGCCTCAAAGTAATTAGTTCCAGGAAATAAATGTTAACCGTGTATATAAATTTGGAGTTAATAATTTGGTGACAGTTTCATTCAGTCAGCTCAAAGTTCTGTCCCCAACTAGAGCTAACTTCGGCTCCCTAGTGTCACTGATATAGCAGGTTATAGCTTGATGCTAACTTGTTTCCATTTAAAAAAAAATAATGATAGCGGATTAAATTCCAGAGGTCAGCAGATAAAAGCATCATTGTGTGGTTCTCTTTCTTTGAACTTGCAGAGAGCCGAGAATCTGTCTCCGTGGTTTCTGAACTGCACTTATCTTATTTTCGAACCACACAAACCAAACTAAGGCGGCTTTTCCAGTCTTCTCTAACTGGCGACTTTATCCGACCTGATCCTAGCACAACAGCACAACAATAGCACAACAAGGGGAAAGATTTTACTGTCGATACCCAGGCTTATTGGCCAGGCTGATCTGCCAGTTGCAGAAGGAAGTGTTAATGAATGATCGGGCCATAAAAGCATGATGATGGGAGGATTGTGCTGCTGTTGTCAGCAGCTGATTACAAATTATCTCAATTATCTTAAATCCCCAGAGCTGCATTAGATGTAACGCAAACATCTCCACTGGGAATTCCAATCTGTTCCCTTCTGCCACCATATCTAGAATCTTGCTTTCTGCTTTCAGCTTTTTTTTTTTTGGTCAGTTCTCTGTTTTTATTTGAATTACCATTGCCATAGGGACTGCATATGCACGTGTCATCATGATGATCACGCATGATGGCGTCGGCTGCAGTTCAACCAGACAACGGCCATCGCAAAATAATTTATTTCCCTCTTTTCAAAGATGAGTCGCTTATGATTGTTGCCATCACAACAGCAGCAGCCTTCAAGGAGAAAGAGCAACAAAACTAAAACAGTCCTCAAAATATAACCCTATTGCATGTTTACTGTCCTTTAGTGGTAGTCTGCAGATCAATATTTATATTTATATTTATATTTATATTTATATTCAGTCAAATAACCAAAATAAATTGGTGCAGCAACTAGATTACACCTACCTAAAGGGCAGAAAGATGTTAGCTGATTTAACCACCCAGAAAGCCAGCTCGACTGCTTTTAACTTGAAAGCTGCGTCATATGCATTTCTTCTGGCATTTTCCATGATGAGGGTCTGTTCATGCTAATTTTATTCACGGACAAAGCTCGAAGTTACGTTAAACTTGCATCTTCCTCGACACATATATTCCACCGGTCTCACTCTTACCTTTTCTGCTCGAGCGCCCCTGGCGGCCGTTAGAAAAAATGCATACATTAGCCGCATCATTGCATAAGCCGCAGGGTTGAAAGTTTGGGAAAAAAGTAGCGGCTTATAGTCCGGTTTTTACGGTATCTTAAATCCCCAGAGCTGCATTAGATGTAACGCAAACATCTCCACTGGGAATTCCAATCTGTTCCCTTCTGCCACCATATCTAGAATCTTGCTTTCTGCTTTCAGTTTTTTTTTTTTGGTCAGTTCTCTGTTTTTATTTGAATTACCATTGCCATAGGGACTGCATATGCACGTGTCATCATGATGATCACGCATGATGGCGTCGGCTGCAGTTCAACCAGACAACGGCCATCGCAAAATAATTTATTTCCCTCTTTTCAAAGATGAGTCGCTTATGATTGTTGCCATCACAACAGCAGCAGCCTTCAACGAGAAACAGCAACAAAACTATAACCCTATTGCATGTTTACTGTCCTTTAGTGGTAGTCTGCAGATCAATATTTATATTTATATTTATATTTATATTCAGTCAAATAACCAAAATAAATTGGTGCAGCAACTAGATTACACCTACCTAAAGGGCAGAAAGATGTTAGCTGATTTAACCACCCAATTGATGCAGTTTTTTATAACTGTGGTATTTTTTGCCAATATTGTTTTTGGTGTAATATATAATTGCCTGATGGAGTGTATTAATTGATGATAGGATGTCTTAAGTTAGGCCATTAATATGAAAACCAGTTCAGGCATGTGTATTTTTCACGTCATTTATGCACATGAATGCAAAATAGATAATAAACAATGTATTGTGTTTTATTTTTATGCTACTTTTTCATCACAGCTGTGCTTTTTTGACATATCGGATGTGAATATAGACAGAACATACATGACTGAAACAGACATATACTGTATGACTTCAGTTATATTTTTGTGGCTGTTTTTCTGGTTTCACTGGTTGCGCTGAAGTAACTGAACCCCATGTTGCAGGTCACACCTATAGATTTCTATAGGCAGTTTTCCCCCAGAGAGACGATGTGGCGGGGAGTTTTTCGGATGGATGATTAGGGTTAGCCCTCAATCACAGTTGCGCTTGACATGGCTGCCAAAGTAAAGATTTAAGCTATTATATTACAATGTTGTAATGTGCTTATTACCAAAATGGAACCAAGCTATTTGAGTAAATGGACATAAAACTAATTGTTCGTGTAACTGAATTTTTACCTGCAGTTTTGGATCGAGTCAGCCAGTCACAGGGAGGCTGAAGATAAAGTTTTTCTGGCGTCATGTTGGTGGCGCAATTAGAGGAAAACAATTTCGAACTGGCCACCTCTACACTTTTTGGTTCTAAAATGTTCTCTTCAGTGTCCCAGCTAAGGGACACGTATGTGTGTCTGTTTGCATGAATGACCTTGAGGCTTTGGCACTAAGACGACCAATTAAACCCAATGCCCACAGCAGAGAAGCAGTGGGAGAAGGTCACTAAAGCACTTGTCAACCAATCAATGTGGTAACACAAACCACATGTGGTGTGTATGTGTGTGTGTGTGTGTGTGTGTCTGTGTGTGTGTGTGTGTGCCTGCATGTGTGTGTGTCTGTGTGCGTGACATGCGAAAATGTGTGTCTGATGCATCTGACTTCTGAAAAGTTGTTTTTGAAGCACATACACACTGTCTTTACACAGGCAAAACAGGCTATCATTGCAATCTCAGCAGGGTCAATACACCAGAATAATTTAATTTCATTTTGAATAGTGTGCAGAGTTTGGCACTTGCAACAGAGTATAGACATTGCTCTGTTGTGCAAAATGTCCATGAACTAGAACCATGACTTGCTTCTTGTACAATTTTACAGCTGTAAAGTATGTCCCTATTGGTCAGACAGACTCCAAAATGATGTTTTGTCATTATGACGCATTTGTGTGCTCATGCTTTGCTTGAATGCTGACTGGATGACTCAGTACAAAGGCGAAAGGAGCCAAAAAAGGAAAACTTACTTGAGTCTTGGCATCCACTTCTGCGGGAATGACAGGAAGTGCATCTGGCTGTTTTTTTGTTTTTTTTTTAACATGCAATAACAATAGGATGACCTGTAATGCAGCTTTGAAAACATCAATACACAAATATGTCAGCGAGGAGAAGCAGGGAGGATGATCCAGAGAGGGATGGACAGACAGAGCCATGCTGTAAAAAAGAGGAAATGAACGAGACAAATTCAGACGGGGATAGAAAGTGACAGTCAGGCGAAGAGGGTGGACGGCTGCATCCCACTGAGCCCACTAGAAATGTTTTTGAAGCCACAACTCTTGACCTGTAGGAATGGGAAATATTGTTCTCATTGATTTTGTAATACCTGGCATCCAATTTTCTACTTTCCTAATGAAGTGAATGTTTGCTTTTCTGCCTCTTAAAACACACACTTTCCCCCACAGGAGCAGTGCCCATCTGTCCATTGTGCTACAGTAAATGAGATATTGATCCCGGCATACCATAATACCATTAAGCTACATCATGTGTTATTGACTTGTTTAGCAGGAGGCATAAATGTTTGCACTCTGAAGCAGGTTGTTTCAACGGTTTGTGGTCACGATCTTATCCCCTAAGACGCGTCACCATGCATGATGACATGACAGTGGACAGCTGCAATACAGCAGAAAACAATCTTTAGAATTGCGTTTTTGCTTTGACAAAGGTCACATCTAAAAAAAAAAAAAAAAAAATAGTGACTCCGGTGCAGTCTCCAATAGAGCATTGATTGGACCTTTTAACCCATTTAAAATTAAATTGCAGGTTATAATTAGTATGTCATGGAAGTGTAACTGAAAGTTCCTTCACACCCTTCCACTGTGAAACTATTTGTCTTTGGATACCTCTAGATTGCATGAAAGGGTTCTGAATGAGGATAATTCAATGTGCGTTGCAACCAGCTTTGAACAAAACTGCACATTTTGTTAACTGTTTATAAATTCTCCTCACTTGAGCATAATAAATAACACATAGAAACAGCTGGCCAAAACCTTAAGAGGAGAGCTTCTGACGCTGAGGATGTTTAAAGATAAAGGGGCGTGTGACGTGTGAGATCTATGAGGGCTTCCCAAGAGTTCCACCCTTAAGGTTCTTGCGAATTATAAAGAATAATAAACAAACTTGTCTTGCAGACTGTGAAACAGCCTTACACTCGGAACAAGGGCACTGGTCCATCCTTTTAGCTCTCACAGACATCCTAGGCGCTCCCCTCTAAGCCCCAGACTGGATAAACACATAAAAAAATCTAAGATGAAACATACCCAGTTGGCAGACTTTCATCAATCAGACAGAATAGACATGCTGTGTGCTACTGTCTCAGGCAGGTCCTGAACTTCTTTGTTAACCACATTTCTTCATACGAGTCAAAGGCAATTATTTCAAACATCTGCAAGCATTTGATTCAGTGACTCAGCTGCAAAAGATCAAGCTGAAGATAGATCTATAGACACCGTGGTAGGTCTTGGTGTACGTGAATGGGCCCCTTAGGGGAGGGACGTACAAGTGGGATGTATTCAGTAATAAGATGTGACGACTATATTTGAGCTGTTGGATCAGGAGAGGCTGTCTCACAAAGGCCCCTGGCCTTTGAGCAACCTACGCATACGTCTCCATGTGGCATCTGATTTCATTTTTTTAATCACATGAAAACAAAAAGGGAAGAAATCTGCTCCTTTGTACGCACCGTCCACCCGCCTTCCAGTTGGCACGGTTCCAGAAGTTCTAGCAAGCGTGATGGTAAATCCCAGAACTTTTATGGGAATCCTCCATTAATTATACTTCACCTTGGCTTTTTGGTTTTCCCCTCAGGATCTGGCAGAAACAAATGTTTGTTAAGCTGATTAAACAGAGGGTTTAAAGTCTTGTCCCCGACAGTGGAGGTACACAATAGCTTGCTGGGGGCACCTGCGTTTTTCATTTTTTATCTGTTGCTTCCCTTCCAAGCTACCTGCCCACACACGCTGACAGGCAGAAAGACTAGAAAATGGATAGGAGTATTGCAAAAGCTATAAATATTGGTGCACGGGTACACCTATTCGATGGTTCTAATCTATAAAAGCCATTAAACATTTAAGATTTTAGAATATAGAGATTGTTAAACAAAGGCTGGAAAAAAATGTTCCTCTCTTGTCCTACATAGCAAACTCATGCTCATTAGGCAGTTTGTTTGGTCTGTCTACATTGTCTAAGCAGGGTGAAGCCTGGTCCAGGGGTGCAGGAATCCCTGACCGTTTACCAGGCTATAACAGGGCAGGGTTCAGGGTGTTAAGCTGACTGAGAAGAAGTGCCTTAATGTAACGGACAATTTTTGGATATGCAGCTATTTTCTAATCTAATCTAATCTAATCTATCTAACCTCAAAGGCAAATTTAACCAATAATTGTTTCTGCCTTCTTGGGGTAACTCTTGGTTTTACCCCATTTGACAAATTATTTCAAGACAACTGCCAATGAACTTTACAAAGTTGGAAATGCAGCCAAAATGCAAACTCTCAAATTGGTCAACGGCCTCAGCCTGAGGCCACACAAATAACAACTGCTCATATAAAAAATAAAAGGGTTTATAAATAAACAGATAAAGGCAAATCCTTTTTGACTGAAGCACATAACACATCTTATCCTATTGTCTTGCCATTGATATACCATGTAGGTCCATGTCCCCAAATAGTCATGGATTCCCTCTGGATGCAGATCAGTTACAGCTGCCTTTTTCTCTGTCTTCAAATGAGGAAAGACAAGCACCACACTTCTTCCCAGTATGTTGCAGATGAGTAAAAAAGGCATATAGACAGATCCCAGGGGAGAAAAAGTAGACCGGCGGTTTAATGAGGAGCCTGACTGTAATGCTAATGGTAATTGATTACTGCTGCAAAAGCATCAGGAGATACTTAATTCCGACAGGAAGAGAATGTGTGTTTGTGTATAGACGTGGGCAGAGCAGATGTGTCTTTATCTGTCTTCTGCTCAATATGCTGTCTCTTCTATCTTCCTCAGTTGTCACTTTATGAGCAACCAGCAATTCTGCTTTTGTCACCACTGAAGAGTTTACTGTTATTCAGCCTCCTCCCACCTGATCTGCCACCAGAAGTGTGCGTGGATTTTTCGTCTCTTTCTAGCGAAGGATAATTAGCTCCTGCTTGTAGATCGCATGTGTCGAACGAAAAAGTTTTGAATGCTACTCATATTTTTGTGAAACATACAGAGTTTAACACTGACTAGAATACTAAGCAGGACTTATTTACCAATAAAAAACATTATTGTACCCTTAAAGTTGTCAGGCCAGTATGCTGACCTCTGCCCCACTGACCCTATATGGATTTTAAAGTAAAGTCTTTTTTTTGTTGTTGTTGTTCGCCTTGAAGAGAAAAAAACAAAAAGACTTTTTTCCTCAAAGGACAAAACACATCTAAGCATGATATTATGTTATGTAGCCTGATGTCACAATCCTCTAGCACTTCTGTAGGACATTAATGGGTATTAACCAGCCGCTGGTATTTACTCAGCACCCATTAGATCTGATTGTTAACCTTTGTGGCTAATTATGCATTCCCCATCTGGCTCTTTCACTCTGTTATTATGGTCTCTATCTGCCAGCTATGCTAACAAATGTAACTCTAATGTGCATTAAATCCAGCTGACATGGATCGCTCTTTAGCAACATTGCTTTTAGCATCACTTAATTATTACATAGGTAGGCATCACACAATTCTGCTGCTAACAGACTTTTACAGCCACATTATGCCTATGCCACAAAACTAAATAGAATTTTGTAAATAATTAGCCTTAGTGGTAAACATGCTTTGAAAGAGAACTAAGAATCCATTGCCGGTGTCATCTGACACCGTCAAAACACAAACACTGATGAAACGGATCAAACAGACATCAATCCGATGCTAATCGCACAGGTGGTGGCCAGAAAAATAGATCAGCTATTTTTACACTTCCGACTGTGTTTGAGATGCTGATGTGCAGCTGGGTTTGTGTAATCCCCCAAATTTGGAATTTGATCTATAATCTTGGCTAAATCCTGTCTTGGCTCTTAGTTCATTTGTTTACAAACATTTTGCTAGCTTATTATGTTGCCATGTTAAAGCAAAAGCTGTTTTTTGTTTGTTTGTTTGTTTGTTTGTTTGTATTTTTTTTTTTAGCTTCTGCATGTATCAACAGTGGATCGATACCAAATCATAGTCTGCTCTGCCCTGCTGGGGCAGACAGGGAAGAGCCACAGTGTTTCCCAGAGGAGTCTATGTTGGATTCAGTTCTCTGTCTTTGCACAGGCTCTTTGCTTTTTGCATGAAAGGCACATTGTTTTGGCTGTGCACATCGGGGAAAGCACTTCACACAGAGTTGCTCGGGGACGTCAAAATGGTGGCACCTCTTTGTGCCTCCCATACCTTTTATTATATTTTCTCTGCTATGCAGAAAGGTAACCACTGGCTTCCCATACCTCACAAATCTTATTTTGGTGTTTTTCCTTTGTAATATTTTGCTTTACCTACATGATTGGGGTGGTGTGGCTAACTGTAACTTTAATGTTCCCAGATACAGGAAATTCAATCGTTTCTGTAAGAAAAAGCTGCCCATCTCAAGCCAAACTGATCAAAACCGGAATAGAGAGCCCTCGTTTGTGCTTCGGGACTGTCAAACTTTCAGTTTTGAACATGCACATTATTCTCGCTGCATCTCTGCGTGTGTGCGCCTAATCACAGCCATATGTGCACACATTCCTGTACTGTACATAATATCAACACATTTGCGGCCCATGATGCCCAAACACAGCAACGCCGTCTCCATTTCCATAGAAACCGGACCTCGGCCAATGAGAGGGGCTGTAAACATTTTTGCTGTTGTCATGGAAACATGAACAGTGTTCACATGCCATCTATTGGGTCTGAATTTTTACCTTCTGCTTGCATGCGTGTGAGTAAGACAAGTCGTGGGGGAGCTTGCTAACATTAATACCAGCAGCATTTTATGGCACTCACAGTGTGGTGCAGTTGGAGGTGAAGGAATGCTCCAGCAGGCTCTGGGCTGCAGCGGCTGTGGTCGGGAACGCGTTAGACGACGGCGCGCAGATCTGGGAGAGGTTATTTCGGGTTTCTTTTCAATCACTGTTTGTTCTTGTTTGGGTTTCTGCTGCACGCTTGAAGCCACCCGCGCCAGGCCAAACAGTGGAGAAGCAGCTCACGTCAAAAGAAAGGTTTAAATTGTGGCTGTTGCTTCTAGAAAATGTTCTCTTTTTCATCTACATTTTCTTTAATATTCTTTTTGAGAGCTGAAAAAAAAAAACAAAAAAAAACCCACAGAGAAGGTGGGGTTTTTGTTTTTTTTTTCCCCCAATGGCTACAGAGAAAGTTTAGAATCATTCAAAATTTAATATCCATGAGGCATTCTTTCAGATTGACAAAAGCTGTTCAAGTCACTGACGTTTATCGGCTTTTTTTCTGCGTGACAGTCACTGCCTGTCTCATTCTTCTTCCTTGCTGTTGGAGCCTATAGCCCTGGCCCATTTGCTTAGTATAATGTCTTCTTTGGTGCCAGAGTATGTGCGTGTGTGTGATGGGAAAGGGGGTATACAGTTTCCAGATAGGTTCTCGCTCATCAAGTAAAGATGATGCTAACGTGAACGTCACCCTTCCTCTGACGCCTTTCTAGGTAGGGCTTGTTCAACAAATATTATTGCTATTCCCAGCAGAAGGCTATCAAATATCAGTTCTCCAGTTAGTATGAGGCCAGGATTTCAGTCTTCAAACGGTTGTCAATGTCCACCACCTAAAGTTAAAACAGACAGAGCTGGGTAAAAGAGGATCAGGCCCTGGCCATTAAAGAAACAAGTAGCTGTTTGGAATCACAAACCAACGAGGTTATATGCCCTACTCAGGCTCTGCTTGTGAATGTTTTCCTGTCTGCCTTCATGCACATGCCATCATTGCGACGTTTATATCTACTTTCCTGTTGTTAGCTCTGATTGAGTTAATTAGCTCCATATCTAACACATAAATATCCGGATATTTCATTTTCTTTTTGTTTCTTTTTTTTGGGAGGGAGGAGGGGTTCAGGGGTGCAGACCAATATACCGTGCTTCCACCAACTATTCTAATCCAGATTCTGATTTGCGACCAGATTTAGTTCACTGATAAAACTGATGGCTTGTTAATCATTCCAGCCCTGTGATTAAGGAGCAGTTTAATCCCCCCTTTCCCATGACGCATTTGTTTCCTCTACTATGGTCTAATAAACATGAGCAAGATTCTTTGAACAGCTTTTATGAATGAAATGATTTATTCGCACAATCAAGATAGGCTGACAAGAGACCCAGCTTGTGCTAATTAGCAAGCCACCACATAAATTAAAAGACTGTGCTAATGGTTTTAATTTTGACAATGTTTTTGTGTGATTATTTATCTTCTCTATCTATGACTGTTTTATACTATAAGACAGTATACATTATATTTTCTTTGTGGAGTTTACATGTTCTTACTAAAAAGTAAACTGACCTCCGGTGTGCATGTTTGTCACTATATGTTAAAAAGTGGGCCACACGGTGCGGAGTTTGCATGTTCTCCCTGTGTGTGCATGGGTTCCCACCGGGTACTCCGGCTTCCTCCCACAGTCCAAAAACATGCAAGGTTAACTGTAGACTCTAAATTGTCCCTAGTGTGTGAGTGTGCGAGTGAATGGTGTGTGTGCCCTGCGACAGACTGGCGACCTGTCCAGGGTGCATCCCTGCCTTCGCCCTAAGAGAGCTGGAGATAGGCACCAGCAGAAAGCGGGTAGGATAATGGATGGATGGATGTTAAAAAGTGGTAGAAGATAAATGGATAGATGGGATGGATAAAGGCCCATATTGCTTTGGATCTATTATTTATTCATTATCAGTTAGCCAACAGTTTAATGTTTTTCGTTTTTGCAACTTTACACAAACATGATATATGTTTGTTTTGTTAAGCTCTTTCAGGGATTTAGCAGTGGGTTTAATGGAAGTGTGTGCTTGACTTTGGATGTACAGTATTTTGATGAAAGAAATCGCTTCATGATTGAAGTTTAGTCCCCTAATAACTTTACAATGGCTTTTGTACTTTGGGGAATACAAATATCAGTGGAAATCTCAATATCTGTCTCGTGAGCATTTTCTCCTTAGCAGTGGATGTGCCAGTTCTGCTCCAATCTTAAAAGGGATAAAAAACAGCGGACAGTTGGTGTGCACAGCGTGGGCATCATTTTTCTCACTCTGATGTTTACTTGCAACATTGTCAATTTCCAGTCTCTTGAGTGTGTTTTGTTCACCCTCACCATGTGCCTCTCTGTGTTAGGATGCTGCTGACATGATGGCAACTTCAACCTTGGTATGTGAATTCCACCTGTAGTTCACCCGTGTCATTCAGAACAGCGGCATGATTTTGCATCATTAAAGACCTGTACACACTAAGGAGAAGGCCATCAAACAGGACACAAAAATCTCATAATATTGTCTGCATGAAGCAGCCAGTTTTAGTCTTACACCACTAGAAAGAAAATCAGCCTGGCAGTGTATGAATGACCTAAGAGATATAAGGCTGCACTTTGGAGGTTTCTACTGAAATTAGATCTACAGTTTAGGTATATTGCCTCCTGGCTTCAGCGGATATTTCCTCATCTAACATCACCAAAAAGCAGAAATCTATCTTCTCATCTTCCCTTTTCTAGCTATTCACAGGTCAGCCTGCAGCTGTATTACGGTAGTCAAAAACGAGAGCAGTATTTTCTGCTCTGAGTGTGGAAGATGTCAGGATTTTGATACCACTGCTGTTAAAGCAAGTTTAAGGTTGTGCAGTGCCACTGCTGTGGCTTGTCTCTGACCCCAGGGGCATGGGTCTCAGACACCCATAGGTGGGGCGAAGGATTGGCTCTAAGCAAGCAGGTAAGATCGTGATCTTTGGGACTGGCAAGAGATAGGATAATTTCAAGGTGGTGTTTTTTGTGCCGGAACAAAAGCGTGCACAGATTTTCCAAGTTTCACTCTACAGCTCTGCTTCATCACCTCAGCAGCAGAAATGGGACTTCACAGCTCTTGCCTAGAAAATCCTCGTTGCTAAGCAACTCACAGTCCGCAGTTCCAAGATACAAGGGTGTTTTCCTGGATAATGAGGCGCGTGTGTGTGTGTGTGTATGTGTGTGTGTGTTCTTGTACTTGCTACATACTGAGTACCAATATACTCATTCTACCAGCAGAGGGAATATAGTTTTGGGAATTGAGGACATTTTTGGTGGTCCTCACCATTTCAAAGGACTGTTTGAGGGTTAACACTTGGTTTTAAGATTGTGATTGGAATTAATTTTAGGTTTAGTTGAGGAGGTTAGATTCAAGGGGTTAGTTGAGATAGTTAGGGTAGGAGGCTAAATATGTTCTGCTTTTTTTTAAGTCCTTGGAAAGATGGAGCAAGCATGTACTGCATGTGTGTGTAGGTGTGTGTGTGTTGAGTTGATTTGTGCTTTGAGCCCATTCGTTAGCTGATTCTACATGTGAGATACTCCTGAAAGCCAAGCAGCTGTTTAGCAGGACACCTCGATTTTCCTCTTTGAACATTCACCAAACTGCACGGTCAGCTGTTCTCTTCGCTACCCTTCCATAAAAATTGATCCTCTCATATACAAAGCCTTCCCTACGTGTCCTCATTGTGTCACTGCAATAGTTCTGTGCCTATCCATATTCATGAGCAAAAACCTGCATAGTGTCACTGAATTGTTTCATTTATGCGCAAACAACGCAGGTAAAAGTAAAAAAAAAAAAAAAAATTGCTGTAAACCCTTTTCTAGGCTAGGTCATCATCACAAAAATATGAACCTGCATTATACCTGTCATCCTTTGGGAGAGCCTTTACGTTGCAATCGCTTTAACCTGACATTTTCCTTTTTTACCTTGTCTTAAAAGCCCCCCCTTTTCCTCATCCCCGCTGCTTATGCCTATTTTCAATCTGCCCCCCGTATGGTAGGCACTGATACCAGCAGTCTAACAATATCCAGCAATTTCCCTCAACCTTCTAACTCCCCATTTCCTGACTCATCTGCTGATAAGACTTAGCGGTGTGTGACTGTGGTGTGCCTTATGGTACCGGTGGGATTTTTCCCATCAGTGGATGCTGTGCATTGCTGTAACACGTCGATTTTTAACAGACTAAAAAAGAAACATGTCTTGCATAGTCAAGTGTTGATTAAACATTTAAAGTGGCAAAGGCTGTACAGTATGTGTACAAATGCTGCAGGGTTGCTTTTATTCAGTGCTAAAATAACATGACCGGCTTCCTCTGTGCAGCCAAATCAAGTATGGCCCCTCTGTGAGGTATGGATTAGAGAGAGGCTGTAGCCAGGGCTGTGAGTCGAGTGCAGAAACAGACCAGAACCATGTCCCGGGCTGATTACAGTCAACAAAACTGAAAATATCTATTCAGAAGGGCTCCTCCACATTGATTGGCCCCGGACTGTGTGTGTGCACTGCACGGCTGATTTCCCTCTTCATAAAAGAAAGACGAGCTGCAGGAAACTTGATGAGATTCAGACTTTTGCATCCAACCTTGCCTCTTTTAAAGGTGTTTTAAAGTTGCTTTCATGCATACACACTAAATGAATTTGCAAATATTCTTTTGATCTCCTATTTTAATTAGGTAAGAGGAATTTTTTTTCTATTGTCCTGGGGGCAGTGGAGCCAGAGGCCAATTCTGGAGCCAGGGATACCTGTAGTTTGAGCAAGAGAGGGAACGAAAGCGGGGAAAATGCACAAAGAAAGAGACCATGAAAGTGCAACTGCATAGTCTGCTTGTCCCATTGGGCCGAAGGGACCTGTGACAGCATGGTTCAGGTTGAACGATCCTGCCCCTTTGGAACACTGTCAGCATTAGTGGAGCACGATGTTTCACTAAGTGACCTTCCTGTGTGTCACTTCTTTGGCGAGCCCACCATCTTTTCCTCTGTGTGCAGGAAGCAGATGTGCTTTTCAGGTGTGTAGTATTTACACAGTCAGGTGCATATTTGTGTGTTTTGTTGTGTTTCAGACAGATGTGTGACTGAAGAGAACTTAGAGAAGACTCAAAGCTCCTGAGGTGTGAGGAGTTTGAGTGTGCAGGCGTGTTTGTTTTTTGTGTGTGTTTTTGCTGCAGCACTCCCGTCTTGCTTTCATAGGTCTTGACGGAGCCTATCCGTGTGTATCTTTCCTCTAATTGAATGCATCCCTCAGGGCGTCACCGCTTGTTTATACCCTGACATCATGAAAAAATGTGTGTGCATGCATGTGACGTGTGTGTTCTCTTCTTATTGTTTAATTATAGCAGCCCCCCCCCCCCCCCCCCCGCTGGGTGATAGAAAGAGAGAGTGAGGGCAAGAGAGGAAAAATTATTGATTAAATGGTTCAGATTATTCATATTTAATCCTTAGCGTCGACTCCACGCTTCTGCCTCTGCCTTGTTTCTTGCTCTTCTGTTCATAAATTCTCTCTTGTTTCCTATTCAACCGTAAGAACTCTAATAAACAACAGTTTTTAATATGCTTCACTGGTCGACAGGGTCTGAAAGTGCACCAATAAAATCTGTCTGCTGTCTACAAGTGAGCCCAAGGGCAGCAGGCAAGGTTGCCAGGTTTATCTACTTTAACAAACACCTACCAAACTCCTTTGTCTGCATGGTAGCTCACAAGAAAAATGTTTTGCCTAATAATCTGAAATTCCAACTTTAAAATACTATCGATGGTAAGAAGTGTTGTTAAAAGAGGTCTGAATTAGCATTAGCAAAACTATTCTCTTTTTTCCTAAATTTGGAGCCCTTTTAACTGCAGGAGGACTGTTGTTGGTGAATTGGTTCTTTTTTCTAGTCATTATTAGTATGCAACTCTGTAAGTACGCCTATTAGGACATTTTCCAGCTTGTCCAACTTACCAAACTGCAACTTCACTGCACTCTATCCATTAGTTCTTAAGCGAAAACGGAGCCTTGCTAAATAACAGATTGTGCCATGCCTGAAGCAAATGTCCCCCATTTGTACCAGCAGACAGTAATGACACTTGAAAACAGTAATTATGTTGTGTTTTACTCTAATCAGAGTCTTCGCTAACATCTCGCCATTTTGTCATTTAAAATCCTTCCAGAGATCTTCAACTGACTAACTTCATTAAGGTTAAATGCTAAAGAGTAAAAAAAAAAAGAAAAAAGTTACCAGTTACAACCTGTAACTTTCACAATTGTTTTTTGGACATTGAGAAAACATTTTAGTTTTTTTTTGTCATAAGAGACAAGAAGAGAAAGAGAAAGACAGACACACACACATTAAAGGTCAAACCTCCAACATTAGCATGTAAAATTAATATATATATATATATATATATATATATATATATATATATATATATATATAAAATCATAACACCAGATTGAGAGCCTAGCGACCATGGGCCCTCTTTCTTGCTATTTTAGATTGCAGTCTCTCCTCTACTGTAAGATTTCAGGTGTTTTTTTATCTCCTGGCAAATATTCTCAAAACCTCCAACTATTTTTGTCCTTCACCACATTTCATTTGAGAAACTTGACTTGTACTGTTGACAAAGCGTATTTCCCTAATGAGGGCAACATTTGCTGTTGTTGCACAAGTTTTGTCTTTCTGATATAAATTAGTGAGAAAACAATTACTCTACCAAAATCTGTGCTTTTTGTGTAGCTTGTGAGTTTTCGAACTACTTTGAAGCTTTTTCAGAAAATAATTAAACATTTCTGAAGAAGTTTCTTTTCATGGTTTTGTGTTCCTGACTGCAGACAACATCAAAGCTGGTGCTTGAACTTGCGCTGTGATGGGCCTCTGAGATGCCCTAAAGCAAAGTGCAGTACTTTCCCCAAACAGGTAAACCCCATTCCCACCTAGTTGTAAACAGTGGGACATGAGACTCTAACAACCCACCATTCCACCCCTCCCACCCCCCCTTCCATCAAGCAGTTTCTATGGAAGTCGATGTGGTTGATGAGCCCTAATAACGGCTATTGGTGAAACTTGCTGCCCTATGACAGGCATTCAGCCTTTTAGATTAGGTTCAATAGTTACAACTCCCACTAAACCAGTCAGGATTGATAGGCGAAACCATTTCCAATTGCTTTCAACAATCCCATTGAGTCTTGCATGTTAACCTTATCTTGTACTGTTTTTATTTTTATTTAAAAATTGTAAAATTCTGTATCAAATTTTACAGACAAACCTGACATTGTCTTCAGAATGTTCAAACCATGCAGCTAACTCTTTTTATTATCTTAGGCCACGCGTCCTTTGTTGATTTGTGCAAAACAATCTGCAAAGCTTGCAACTGCTGCATGTCAACAATATCTCAGCACCTATAAAAGTTCCTGTGCCACTATTTTTGGACCACAGCATCCAAGCCTTTGTTTCCTCTGATCCACTCGCCATACTGAGTGATCTTTTTAATTGCGTCCCTTTAGACCCTCAGAGGTTCGGGAGTGTCTTCCGGAGTATGGGCTTATCCTGTGCTGCCCTCCTCATGCAACTGAGATGCTACTGAGACTCTGGGATTCAACAACTGGCTAGAATCGGTTCACCACTTTTCCAGTTCAAGACAATATTTAACCATTTGAGGTAGTAAAATATCTTTTCCATCCATCTCTTAAGGGTGAACTATGGATTATCTGAAGTAGTTTCTCCTGAGTAAGGCTGTTTAAATTATGCCTTACTAGATAAAAAAAAAAAAATGACACATTTGAATGGATTTCAATTGCGGTATCACTCAGAAGCTGAACATAATTAATCACGCTGATTCCCTGAACTCGCCCATCTCTGCTGAAAATTGAATCAAATGCCTGCTCTAGTCTTAGTTAGTTGACTGGGAGTGATTAATGCCACAGTTTATTGTGATGACACTTTATTATGCAAATATTAAGATGAGCTTTGTGGGCAAACATTTAAAGTCTTTGAAAAAAGAAAAACAAGTTAGGGGGTAATGGCGCCTTTTTTTTCATTTGTTATTAACTGTTTGGTAAATCTGTGTGGATCACATGATAATTGGTTTAAATGGCTTCTTAAGGCTAGGCTTGCTGGGGGAAAAAAAGCAAGATTTGATTTTGGAAACCTCTGACTGTCATTTTGCCCATCTTTCTTCATTCCTTAACTCTGAATCTCCACCTGGTTCGAGCGAGCGTCCATGCTGGTGATCCTGCTGAACTGTGTGACGCTGGGAATGTTCCATCCTTGTGAGGACATCAACTGTGACTCTGACAGATGCAAGATTCTGCAGGTAAGACAGATTTTTGGCTGTGTCATACATACTGTAGATTCCGAGAAGGCGGCAATGATGCTGTGACTGCTGGATGTTTGACAACAATGAGAATCACAACAGCAATGTTGTGTTAAGAAATGCTTAATCCTGTTTGTGTCTATGTGTGTGTGTTTCTGCCAGCTTTCACTGTTTACCACAAGCTTATGAGTAAATTGATACCTTGGCAAGGAATCCTTTGTTACACTTCAATTCAAACGGTCTGGCAGTGTACAAATGCTTCTTCTTTAATCAGTGAAGTTTCCCAGCATATAATGGCCTCACAAGAAATCCTAAAACAAACTCTGGTCTTGATATGTGTGTGTCCCAACTCTCGAGTAGAGACTATCTTACTGTGCATATATGTCCAAAATATTAACGCTTTAAGTTCTTTAAGTGATTATTACACTGAATCTTGACTCACTGGCTAGTTTAGAATCAACAACAGAGTTGAACTGCTGTGAGGGATGATAAACATTCCTGCGCATGTGAAATACAAATCATTGTAGACCATTAGCAAGCCACATTTGTTAGCGGCAAAATCATTAACTGTGGAACAACACACTTTGCTGGTGTAGCTCTGGCTCGTTTAGGAAGTATGACAGAACCTGTGTTAGTTTTTATGTAGAGAACACAGCTGAGTCTGCCTCATCAATAAAATAATAAATGACGAAGGCGATAAGAACAGCCTGACTCATGAAGAGATGATTTATTGAAACAAAAGCACAAATGATGAATCACCCGTCAGTTGTCGATTGCAGATCATGATTCCCGGTTATCCAATGGTGAGATTTCGAGGGACTACCGGCCTTCAGAATTGACTCTGGAAACTAGGCTTTGGTGTGGCGTGAGGTGATTCGGAGAAAAAAAAGTGATGCCACAGCTGGAAAACAACATTCCAATGTGACCCAAACATGACTGACTATAGAGAGGCATTCAAAAACATGAAGTTAAAACCTTAAATCAGGGGTTTCAAACTATTCCACAAAGGGCCGTGTGGCTGCAGGTTTTTGTTCCAACCAATTAAGCACACAAATTTCAAATAATCACCTGTCTGATAACTCAGATCAGGTGATATAATGACTTCAGTCAGGTGTGCTGTTGCTTGGTTGGAACAAAAA
>CAAE01014338.1:202381-219202 GCA_000180735.1 Tetraodon nigroviridis | reverse complement strand
TTTTATTGGTGCATTTCCTGATCCACTCTGACTCAGTGTCAGAGGGTCAGAGTGGATCAGCTCTGTTGTGGTTTACATTAACACGGAGGAGCTGTGGTTCTACTCTGATGGCCTCTTGGGTCCTTACCAGGGGTTCAGCCTCCTTAAGTAGCTTGATTTTGAGATTTTTATCCATTTAATGTTTCTAGTTCAGCTATAACTGATCCCTGCCTGCTCTAGGCAACTCGTCTCGGACATGAAGTAGGCTATCCACCCTTTTCAGAGTGAGGTGCTGAGCTTCATCCGGCTGCTGCGACACCCTTCTGGGAGCTTCAGCTGACTGAGCCTTAGGAACCACGCCAGCTGCACAAAGCTGGGGTAAAACTCAAGGTCAATTGGAAGCTATTGGTCAGAGGTAGGGGAAACATTCCTAAATAAGTAAAAGCCAAAAAACCACAGAGGTTACTCCTGAGGTAATGTGCCTTGGGAGTGTTACAGAGTTGCCTGGAAAGATTCAAGGCTCACCTCTAGATCATTTTTGTCAACATTTTGTGTATTATAAATTCTGAAGT
Source organism: Tetraodon nigroviridis (assembly GCA_000180735.1). Lineage (NCBI taxonomy): Eukaryota > Metazoa > Chordata > Actinopteri > Tetraodontiformes > Tetraodontidae > Tetraodon > Tetraodon nigroviridis. Next base: position 218,651 of record CAAE01014338.1, on the reverse strand, counting down.
TATGCTTTATATGATAAAAGGTAAAACTAGAGTTCAGAAAAACACTGGATGCATTAATAGTGTAAGGAAAAGTGGGAGCAGATTAATGTACACCAGGAAATAATTGTTTTAGCATCTTATTAAAGTCTCCAGAAAGAAGCGGCCTGTAAAACATCTGGACTGATGTGAAGTTAATCCTGGGATGCTGACCTTTGGACTTTTAGAGCAGCTCGGCTTTACATGTTGAGGAAAATTGCTTGAGTTCCTGGGGGTGAACCTCACAAATACCCTCCAAATATGGGACAGACAACAGTGCACGCACGCCCTCTTAATCCTGAACCTCGACCATTCACTTCCTGTAAACTCTGGAGCAGAAAGACACTAAATTTTTCCAAGGCTGACAGGGTTTGATGTATTTATGCATTTTCTCTCTTCATGTTTGGATGAATCATCTTTCAGTGGGTGTCCCATGCCTTGATCTCCGTCCAGGATTTTTCTTTTATATTTTGACTTTTCGCCGGATTTCCCCATTCTCACGTCTGGTTTTGTCTCTGAAGCCATTTTAGATTTATTTCACATTTTAAAAAATCCTTACTCTCTTCCATAGTCCAATCTGATAATGACTAGCACAAAGAAGCAGCTCATTCCAGGTTGCTGTTGTTGATAATCAGAATTGAGGTTGATCTGTTGCATTCTCCGTGAGTCAGCCCTCAGTTGACCCGTGTTGTCTACTGACATCTGCAAATGCGGCTTTTCTGTTTCAGTGAGAGCATAACCTCTCGACTTGAAGAAAAGTGGATTCCTCAGTGGGGATTAATGAACTATGACATTACTGCCATAGGGTTTCAGTAAGCTATTTTGAACCGTCAACTGTGGTGGCTGTGAGAGCCTGGTTAATACGTCCCTGCAGCTGAACACATCAGCGTTTCTCATTTGTGTAAATGTGCCAAATGAACCTCCAATTTGGCTTCTTCTAGAGGTTACATTGTTTTAAATAATATATAACTATGAATCCCTGTTTTTGTTTTGTTTTGTTTTGTTTTGTTCCACAATGAGGGTTGCTCTCTCCACACATGCTAAACGCTATCATGTCTCACTGTCATACCACTAATATGATTTTTCTATACGTGTCTTCTTCTGCAGGACTTTGATAATTTCATCTTCGCATTCTTTGCCATCGAGATGGTGATCAAGATGGTGGCTCTAGGGATATTTGGCAAGAAGTGTTACCTTGGAGACACATGGAACCGCTTGGACTTCTTCATAGTGGTGGCTGGGTGAGTTCATTATGCAATTGCGCACATAAGCACATGCTCATAAACAAGCTAGTGGCCAAGCATAACAACACATAAACACAAAGGGCTCACAGAAGATGCACGAGACACACACATGCAACGGATCTAAGTCATAATCAGTCTGGTGGCCTGGATTCTGGAGGAACAGATTCTTGAACAAGTACAGAGTGAAGATGGAGGAGATGTTTACAGATTGCAAATGCATTGTGTCATTGCGCGCTAATGAACTGCAGGGGTTTGTCAGTGCTTGCTGTTCATGGTACAGATCAAAAGGCTTGAATCAGTCCTTGAAGTCATATCAGGCTTTTCCGCAGTGTGCATACTTGATGTGTTTTTAAAGGGGTTCTAAAAACCTTTCAGGGACATTTCAACCCCATGAGCTGTTGCTAAACACTTTCAGTTACCTCTTGATTGTTGCAATTGCTTGCCGTTAGCATTAGCATGCTCCATGTGCTTGTGTTGGTTACTTAAATAATGTCCAGTTTTCAATCTGCTTTACTTTAAACATCTGTTTACCTGCAGGGTACTGGCACGCTATAGAATTAAGCTTGTAGGATTAGCCATGAATACATAACATCACTTGTCCATCAGAGCCAATATTTGGTTGTGTAAGCGCACATGCACACACACAGTGGCCAACATACGCTGATGCACAGATGTCCATTGTAATTTGATTAAACATGTTACAGAAGAGAGCTTGCTGGTTTGGGTCTGACATTTTCATCACACCACGTTCCCCGCTGCTTTTTAATGCCAGCCTTCTGTCGCGGCTTCTGTCGTCCGTAGATGCAAGCAGGGCCGGCTTCCTTCCTGGCTTGCAAGAGTGTGTGAGACACAGTGTGTGTGTGCATGTCCTTCAGCGGCAGGGGTGAAATGGTTTCTATCTCAACATGAGCTTACACTATAGCTCTAAGCTGCACAGTGGTCTCTGTGTCAGTGCAGGCCGAAAATCTTTTCTCTCTTTTCACTCATTCTTCTGCTGTCCACATCTGCATCATATATTAGTGAGAGTGTTTAACTTTAGAGACCGTAAAGGCTGCTTCCTAGGCAGCCTGGGCCTTTTGATGGAAATGCCCTCATTTTAGTTCCAGGCTTTAATCTACTCTTTGCATTTTAAAGACTAATAGGTGGAAGGAGTAGAGACATTAATGGGGCCATGGTACACAGCCAATTACTGTAGCAAGGCATTATACATAGCCAGTAGTGGGATGAGCCAGGATAAGCTCCAGGGTGTTGCACAAGCAAGACCTAGTGGGAAAACTACTTCCTTATCAGTGGCAGCAGAGGCTGTTTGGTCCCGGCTGGCCGTGTTCCTGCAGCTAGGAGCTGTTATCAACTCTGCCACTACAATAATAAGTCTGTCTATCAAGAAAGTCTAGACCAAAGTGTAAAGCAACAGGCCAGCAGCGAAAAAGAAAAACAACAAAAAGTTTCTTCAATATTAAAGTCAGAGGTGTGGTTATGGAACTGCCCCCTCCTCCTTACAGATAGCACTAGTGAGGGTCCACATAATAAAATGAGGGCAACAGGGAGGAAAATTGGCCTCCAGTCTGTCATCAAGTCTGCACCGCAAAATGTCAGACAATGCAATTTACAGTGTGAGTAACAGAACACGCTCTTCCATGCTGGTCATGAAGTACTTTATGAGTGATGTATGAGCCAGTTATGAAGCTAGTTTTAAAGCTAACTGTGGCTACTAAAGACCGTGTTAAGGATTTTTATGACTGTGATATTATTGTGACTTAACAAGCTTTGAACTTGTTTGACACTGATCCTTTTGCTGTCCTTTTTGCAAAGGTTGCCCGGATACACAACTGAACAACTGGTAGTTGTGGTCTGAGTGGTTGCTACACTCAAACAACACTGCAGTCACAGTTGATGGCTATGATTCCTCTGCATAATGCTATGTAACCACTTCTAAACATTTAACAGTGTCATCCATAACCAGACAACGGTAGTCTAGGAAACAGCCTGTTAGTTGAGCAGCGACTACAGTATAGGCTGGCAACAGTTGTTAAGTCCGTGGAGGACAACACTGATGAACTCGTTGTTTTCTCCAAGATGGTAATTACAGCTAAGCTGCTTCTTTCAGCAGGTTTGTTCTTCCTCTTTTCCTAATCACCTCAGTGTCACAGATGGAGCCATCCATGTTAAAACAGGTGTGAGGTAGAGGAGAAGTCCACTCGAAGACTTTTTTTTTTTTTTTTTTTGCAGGCAGAATGCCCTCTTGATATTGTATTTCCACTGCAAGTATCGTCACATAAATGCTTGCAGTCTTGGCTTCAGAAGTGCAAAATGTATTGCTGTAGCACTCTTTATGAAAGGAAAGCTGATGAAAGCTGAAAGGATGAGTAGACAAATGTACTTAGCCTCCTTGACGACTCAGGTAGCTCAGGTTCATTCCCATGCAGTCTAAGAAGACAGCTTCTCCCCTATCCATCCATATGTGATTCTTTGTTACGCATTTCTTTGTCTTTTTCCATTTTTATGCGATATCCAAGCTTTTGTCAAATCCCAGACATGTAATTTACTGCTTCCATCCCTGATGAACCAGCAGAACAATAACTCAACTCAACAAAGCTCACGCTCATATTGTCTGTCTCTTTCCTGCAAGAGTTGTGGGAAAAAGTTTAATACCGACACAATTTGATCCAAATGGGGAAAAAGTAAAAATTCCTTTTTTTTTTTGGATTCAGGTCTGTATATATCGTATCGCCAAGAAAATGTTTTGATGCACAGTGGAACTTTTGTTGTTTTGTTTAACCCTATTAAATGTAGACGGCATTTCCTTTAAAGACTGTAATTTATTATATTTAGAGATGATTTAGGATCCATTTTTCTTAATAAGTGGCATTCAGCAAGGATGTATTTTGGTGGGCTTTCCTATTATTTATAGACTTTATCCCAGAAATCAAACATGAAATAAACATTAGAAAAGCTTAGTTACTGTTAATGGGAAGGACCTGACATGACAAGACAGGCCTTCTGTCCTGTCTGAATGGCTGCAACCATATCTGTAAACAAAGCTAACACTTTTTATGATGAATAGAATTGGATCAATGTTTAATCTATTTCCCATTATTTATGCATTTATTTAATGACTGGTATAGTGGTATCCCAGTCAATAGGTAAAGGAGCTGAGTGTACCTACTGTGCACTTACTGTAGCACACAGGCTGTCCTATCAATGACATATATCGATCTGACTGAACACTCTCCCTGTGACTGGATCCCTCCTGTGGGACACAACGAGAAAAACTGAGGGGACAAACACAAGCAATGGTGACAGACAGGCAGACAGAATGTACTCTGTCAATGTTGGAAGCTGGTGACAGACACCATGAATATAGTTATGCCTTGACCCACGGCATTCTCGGGAGGACCATGAAACCTTAATCCACTCCTGTCACAACAAGCTCATTTTTTTAAATCAAAAAAAGAGCCCTCATAAATTTTCCTGGGAGAAAAACTAACAGACAACAGAGCTCAGTGGCTATGTTTTTAGCTACATACTACTTTACCATGCTATTATAGTTTGTGTTTATTTTAGTTGTTACAGGATATGGAAAAGTGCAAAAAACAACAAACAAACAAACAAACAAACAAACAAACAAACAAACAACAAAAAACCCAGCAGTGGCTGTGGTATGTCCACTCAGTCGCCTTATACTTACTTCCTCCTGCAGACTTATCTTTAATTTCCTGCTACAGGTGGTGCAGTTTGAAGAAAAATTATATGAATCTGTCTGAAATATGAGCATCCAGTGTAATCTATGATAAAGTTCTCTCTAAATAGGGGACTCGTTTAGGTACTTGAACAATCTTGCAAGTGTAATTTCCAGTAAATTGATATCAATATGCTGCCTGGTCCAGCAATTATCTTTGACAGGATATATGATATATATTGATAAGATAATAGAGATTAGATATATTATGACCAAAAATGCAAGCTTCATACCTTTAGCAGACCATAAATATTCATCTCATCCTCTTGGGTTTCAGACACATGATTAAGTCAGCTGGAAAACAGACCCCCCATTTTCTTCTATTCATGAATTATTAGTGATTTTTCAGGTCGGCTCTAGTGTCGGGTCGGTTCGGCTGATTTTCCTTGTCCTCCACCGATTTTGAAAATGGGTGGAAGACGAGAGCCTCGAAAAGGCCAGAGAATCCCAGCTCTGGGTTTTCTATGCAGAGTTTACATGTTTTTCCTCCACACGCGTGGGCTTTCTCTGGGCACTCTTTTTTTCTCCCAAAGTCTAAAGACACGTTTGTTAGGTGAACTGATCAGTCTAAGTTGACCATAGGTGTGAGTGTGAATGGTTGTCCGTCTTTGTGTTAGCCTGTCCACCTATCCAGGGTGTACCTCGCCTTTCGCCCCTTGACAGCTGGGATAAGCTCCAGCAGAACCCTGTGAGCCAAGGGTGGATAAAGCAGGTAAAGAAGATGGATGAATAGACTAATGTTCTGAATCCACTTTTGGAAGGTGGTAGATCTACCAAAGGGCAGTTTTTAAAGCTTCTGCTTGTGTGAGTTACTACAAGCATCATAACATCATCGTCCAGAGATGTCCTGTGTTGCAAATCAAAGCAGCTTAGAATTAATAAATAACAAGAACAGAAAGACATACTTAGTACCAAAAAGTACAAGAAACTTTAAAGACAACACAGCAATAGAACTATATTTTTAAAACCTACAATTACTACAATAAGCGATTGAAAAACCTAAACATTTATTTTGAATGCACACAAACACCGCTTGTGATACAACTTTTACATTTACCTGTGCCGCATAAAAGAAACAAGGTTCAGGTCCAGTAAAACCAGTAAAGCCATTTCCTGATCATTTCATTTTACACTGACTTGAGATATTGTGATATCTTTTTTGTACCTTGGACAGAAAAGATGTGTTTGACCAAACCTGTCACTTTAATTTAAAAGCAGAGAAAAAGAGAGAGAAAAAGATGTTGTCATCTACAGGAGAATGAAAAAGAGAGGACACAAGCAAGGATACATGGTCCATAAACACTGAAAACCATTACACCGTTGGTCTTTGCTCTCTCCCCCTCTATCTCCTCTCTTGTGATTCTTTGTCCAGGGTACACTCATGCACTTGAGTCCTTCATTAGCTAGATGATGTTGTACACACAAGCAGGTCACCAGATTGCTATAGATTATCATTTTAAGAGTGGGGGAAGAAAAGTGGGGCTGCAGAAGTGCAACTGTGAGCGGAATGCATTTGAAACCTGCCTCAGCAAGTTAAATTGTCCTATATATGACTTAGATCAATATATAGCAGCTTCCTAGCAGCTTTGCTACTGAATGTTGGAATCTTTAGTTTATCGATTATGTAATCCTAATAGTTTTTTTTTAAAATACATATCTTGAAATCTGTTATAAAAATCAAACAATCTGCATTATTTTTGCAAGTTACCAAACCCAAATAAAATAGGTAAATATTTGTGGTGAGGTTTTTGGGGTTTTTTTTTGGTTTTTGTTTTTTTTTTTTTTGACAGGAGCTGCATAATGTTACACAGAAGAAATCAAATATCAAATATCAGTGGGTCTACGGTTAGAAAAAAAAAGTTAACACTTTTGGATTGCCAAAAATGAGACTATGTAGTGACACAGACACTTAAAACAATAGAAAACAGCTAGCAACACTAGAGTGGCTTTGAAAAAAAACTATATGCTCTTACTTTACAGGACACTTGCTTTTGATCCAGAGAACCCAACGGATTCTCCTTCACTAGGAGGCAGCCTGTAGGGATAATATTTTTTCATGGCTGATGGATATTAAATTTTAAAACATATGCAACAACATTTGACATCACAGATTTTATAACTCACAACTGTGGCAGAAACATCAAGTATGATACCGTTGCTGTAATGAGGGTAAATTGACTGAAAACTGTACAACTGCATGTTTACATGGGTTTACATGGGTTAAGTAATCTATAGTCCAATTACATGTTTTATTGAAACAATAGAAATACCTTATTGTAAAGTGTATGTTTCACGTTACTTGTATGGTTTACAAATTCACCATAGTCACATTTATTCTTCAGCCAGTCCCACAGTGTTAACCCCCCGCCCCCCATCACCAACTTGGAAAATAAGCCATCACTTTATTTCGTCACTGTTAAGACTGACTCTCCTGCTTCAAAGTGAGCACTATCACTAAGGTAACACTTTTGAGATTGCATGCATCTCTTCTCTGCCCTTGATTTGCATAGAAATAAAGAAAAAGGAACTAAAAGCCAGAGGAATGATGCTAATGTACTCAGAGTGAGAAGGCAGGCAGATAAAGTTAGGCAGAAGAGATTTAAAGTTAGCTACCATTTCAGATTTCCCATAGTGTTTCCCGCTGTCTGTTTTTTAGACTTGTTGACAGGCAGGCTACAGTCTGTGAAAATCTCATTGTCTGTCTGTCTTCTAGTTTTGTGCGAATTTGCTGACTTTTTTTCTGTGCTGTGCCTTTGCGTGCCTCTGCTTACCAAGCATGATCAGCAAGAGAGGGTTTGCAATGTTGTTGCAATGTCCTTCCGCTGTATCCGCATGTGTGCTTCAGTTTGGGAAATCTCCTCACGCGAACCCCCTCTAAGGCTGGGCCTCCCCAGTCCTCTCCTGCTTCTCATTTCACTTCTCACTTCAACCGTCCACATATCAGCATCATCGAGGCTGGCACAGGCTCTGACGAGAACAACGCACGGCTTCCTGCAGCTTTCCATCGTTTGTTTGATACACTTCATTTCTCCATGGTGGTTTCTTCATTCCAGATGAAGAAATAAAGAACCGGCCAAACTTCATCTGGCTCCAATCATGGGCTGCGAGTGTTTTTGCATGATTTTACTTTGACTTTTGTTTTCTTGCCTCAACAGACATCCTTTATCGTGTTGGTTTATAAAACACTGACAGAAAATTACCCTAATATTTTTATTAAACTGCTTCATGAATTTATAGGGTTTTCCCATTTTCAGTGTAACATAAAGCACCCTGAGAGACATTGCCATTTAGGGCTGATGTCTCAATCTCCTTACAGTCAGACGAGAACACTACTTTTATTTTACTTCAATAATCAGCCTGCCATAATAGATTCTTTATTTGAAATATTAGACATTTATCATCCAAAGTTTATTACTGTAGAGTTCCTTGGAGTAGTTTGTGCACATTTTGGATTTGCGTATGACAAGGGTCAAATTGCAACTCCTAGCTAACTGGATTCGAACAGGGTTTCCAGTCTGCGGTGGACACTATCAACAATGGTCCAAGAAAGAAAGAATCGTGATCCAACAAAAAAGTTATGAGCAGCCAAGACTCATGGGTGCCCGTGTGGAAAGAGGGCTGGCCCAGGAGTTCTCTCAACTCGCTAAAAAGGCTAACAATAGCGCTGAAATAAAGGTATCAGGAACTACGATCCAGTGCTGAAAGAACCAGCAATGGGCATGTGACTGCTCTGAGTAATCACACTTTATTTACCACGATATGGGTGTGAACTAATTTAATTTATTCTGTATCTATGAATTTATTGTCTTTTAATACCAGGCATTCACAAAAGCATATTAAAATATAAACCTGCACATCACAAAATATTTGCAATGCCCGAAGATTATCAAAATGATGCCACAGCGAATGAGTATAGTACTTAAAGTTACAGGTGGTCCCGCACAGCCAGTGTATTTTGATCATTTTTATTTTCATTTTTCTGTTCTGCTGTTTATTCTCATATCAGTTTAGGGAGGACTTCAGAGGAGATCGGCCACATTTATGGGAAGCTCCTCGATTTGGGTGCTGTAAAACTTCTGGATTGCTAAGAGCGTGTTCTGGGTGTCTTTTGTCATCAGGTTTATAGCTACTCCCTTCCTGCCAAATCGACCACCTCGACCAATTCTGTGGATGTAGTTCTCCAAGGTTGTTGGAAGGTCATAGTTGATCACCATTGACACTTGCTGAACATCGATGCCTCTGGCCAGCAGGTCGGTGGTGATCAGCACTCGGCTGGAGCCAGAACGAAACTCCTTCATGACAAGGTTCCTCTCATTTTGCTCCATCTCACCATGCAGAAGGGAGACTGTGAAATCTTGTGATTTCAGCCGCTGAGTCAGCCACTCTGCTTTCCTTCTGGTGTTCACGAAAATGACGGCTTGGGTTATGGCGAGAGTCTTATACAGGTCACACAGAGTTTCCAGCTTGCACTCCTCTTTCTCAGTGTTAACATAGAACTGCCGAATCCCCTCCAGGGTCAGCTCCTCCTTCTTAACAAGGATTTTCTTTGGATCCCGCATAAACTTCTTGGTGACCTCCAGAACCTCAGCGGGCATGGTTGCCGACAGCAGGACCAGTTGAACATTGGTCGGAAGTTTATGGAAGATTTCATAAATCTGGTCCTTAAAGCCCTGACCCAGCATCCGGTCTGCTTCATCGATCACCAGCATTTGTATGGCTCTGGCTGAGATGACCCTGCGTGTCAACATGTCAAAGACACGACCTGGAGTTCCCACGATGATGTGAGGGCTCGTGGACTTCATGGTGTCTATGTCCCGACGAATGCTTGTCCCTCCAACACAAGCGTGGCAGCAGACGCCCATGTAGTCCCCCAGACTGAGCACAACCTTCTGAATTTGTTGTGCCAGTTCCCTGGTGGGAGCCAAGATAATAGCCTGGGTCTCTTTGATGGTTGTATTAATTCTCTGCAGCACAGAAATGGCGTAGGTTGCCGTCTTTCCAGTTCCCGACTGTGATTGTGCGATGACATCATGTCCTTCAATGCAGGGAATGATTGCTCGCTGTTGAATAAAAGAAGGCTTCTCAAATCCATACGCAAAGACACCTCTGAGGAGGTTCTCATCCAGCTTCATGTCTTCAAAACTGTCCACAGATTGATTCCAGTTGTCGTCAATCCCGTCCAACACTGGTCCTGCTGGATTTTCTGGATGATCGGGATGATCTGTTTCTCTGCTTCTGTTGCTATTGTTGTTCATGTTTGTATTAGTATAAACTGCATTTGCTCATTTCCTCAAACTACTTACTTTAGTAGATAAATTCACACTGCATTCAGTGTCAAATAGTTTGTTTTGTTTTAGCTTTTATGTTGTCTTACAAAAACATTTCTTTGATCATCAAAGAAGCATTTTATCTTTGAAGTCAAACATGAAGAGACTAAGGATAAAATGGAATTATGACAAGAGGCAGCAAATAAATTTAATTATGTTTAAATGTTATATATATATAAATGTATAAATATAAATATGTATATTATAATATATGATATATTTATATATATATATATATAAATGTTATACATATTTATATATATATATATATATATATATATATATATGTATAAAAGAAAAATAAAGAAAATGTTGATTAAATTCTTTGAACAAATTTATAAGGACAGCCCTAATTTTGCTTTTGTCAGCCCCGGTAATGTTTTGTAGCTATAAATGCCATGATGCAATATTATTTATCATTTCTGCATAGGTAGCGGTTTGTTTTGCCATATGAGGTGGTGTTGTGTCTTTCTTTAATGTAGGTGTTTGAACTTAAAAATAAATGTATAAATTACCAATACCCTCATCCCCTTTTGCTGTATCTCAATTGCAATTTGCTGTTAATGCCGATCTCTGTCCATCGGCAAAAGCGCTAACAATGCAAACAGAAGCTTTGAAAATTGACCTTGGATCAAGAAAAAGGTGGCCTTGTCTGATGGATCATATTTTTCTTTTCATGACACGGATAACCGTGTGTGAACATGAGGATAGCGTAAGGATGAGCTATGGGGCAAAAAAGGCAAACTAGAGGAGGAAAACTGCTGGGAAACCCTGGGTCCTGGGAGGGTATTTATCATACCTATCAAAGGGTTGTTGTGGGGTTTTGTTTCCTGGCTGCCTCTGCCAATCAAATATCTTTATGTCTGAGGGGATAACTTTGTAATCTAGTTGAATAACTTGTACACACCTGTCAACACATCCCAAGTCTTGAAATATTTTCCCCAAGATTTGGCCAATGACGGATCTGGCATAGATGGTATTACTGATGGGGACTAAAAATTTTGTTGCAGAGATTTCAAAATTAGTCTGGAAAGGACAAAATATTAAACACAAGCAGCTGTTAGCTCTTAGGCTGTATCCATTCCTAATGTCACAGCAGCCAAAATATTTGTATTACACTTAGAAATAACATACAGGTTTTTTTAAGCACCTCAAACTGCCAAAAAAAAACCCATGCAAATTTATTTTAGGGAATTCCTTGTACTTAAAGTGACCAAATAGCTTTGTCCATCTGCACACACTCACACATACACACACCCCATCACTTACATTATCCAACATGTGTTGTAAATTTGTCAGACAAACTTGGACTGGGTGCAAATAGGGAATTCCTTCCTCTGCACGCCTCTGTGTTTCACATGTGTTCAGCATCTGTTCACACACAAGTTCAAAAAAAAAAAAAAAAAGAAGCTAAATAGAGCCTACAAGCACTAAGAAAATATCTTCACTAGTGCTTCACAGTTACTCTGTCCTTAAAGAGGTGCCCTCAAACACCCATTTGAGAGCAAAGATGCTGTAGATACATGCTTTTTACGTTGCCTTCTCCCTGTAATAAGTTTTTTTTTGCCTTGGCTGGATAGCTCATCTGCAGTGCACTGCTCCTCTGAAGGATGATTGTGTGATGGAACCTATGCGTGCATTTGCTGATCACACAAACATCACATGTGTGTTACACAAATATATATATACAGGCCAGACACAAGCTCTGTGCGTGTATGGTGTTTTTCTGACTTTCCGGTCTATTTGCTGTAGTACAGCGCATGCTGCAATGCAAGCACATTGTTTCCAGGAACATGTGCGTAACAACCATTTCCAAAGGCAGGAAGGCAGATGTGATTTGGAACATTAGAGGATTATTAACCTTTCTCTCACAGTAAAGAACATGTAATATCTGGCATGCTTAACCGTCTACATAATTACTGTGTACTTATCCCAGGATGATGTACTATCTCTTCCTTTTTTCCTTCTGCTGCAGGATGCTGGAGTACTCCCTCAACCTGCAGAGCGTCAGCTTTTCAGCTGTGCGGACAGTTCGCGTGCTGAGACCTCTGAGAGCCAACAACCGAGTGCCAAGTGAGTTCAAGCTTGCTGGCTCCTTAAACCTCAACTCTCCAAAACAGACTTTGCATCCCAGAACACACTGTTCATTTATATCAAAGCACTCAGGCCTCCTCTGGAGACAAATAACCCTTCTTGTTGTGAAGGCGAGCCAGGCTGCTAAAGATCCACATATTTAACTTTTTATTTTTTAACATTGTTAGCACGAGTTTGGCATAAAAAAAACACTATCAGGGTTTGTGATGTTCACATGATCGTTTACGGGTGAGATACTCTGCACAATAATTTATTATTTTTGACAGTTCAAAGCTTAATTCACAGCTGTATGAAGATCTATGAAGGCTGAGCAATAGTGAAATATAGCAAGTACTGAGAAGTCAAAAAAAGTTACACAAGAAATATTTTGAGTCTAAATAAGGTCATAACCCTGATGTTTCAACATTATTGGAAAAAAATGAAGTTCATGTGAAGTTTAGGCAGAATAAGTTGTTGCTTTCCTCTCTTTTTGGATTGTAGATCAAAAGATAAGTGGCCAAAGCACTTCAGGGCATGAGGCGCTCACATGAAGTGATGATGTGATGAAGTGAAGTGTTTTTGACATTGGAATATTGTTAGGCTGTTAGGCTCAGACTACTGCTACACAGCCGAGTCTTTGTAATTTTCCTCTTTTTTTTTTTCTTTTTCTTTTTTTTTTTACAGGGACTATACAGGTCCCTATATAGTTTGAATGACTGGTAACTCAGACTGACTAAAAGAAGAGGATGGTTTGAAAGTCACACATTTAGATCTTTCACAAACCATCAAAAACCACATTGAAGGACGTCACAATGGAATTCTTCTCACTCCTGCCCCAAAAACACTGGTGCCCACATCACCATTTTCTTTTAGACACCAGCACTTGCAAAAATCCAGAACTGTGATCGATTGTTTGTTAGCACTGATGTCACAAACAACTTTACAGAGCAGATAGTGGCTTTAATTTGATCCATTTAGGACTTTATAATATTATTTCTTTGTCTTGTTTTAAATTAAATTTTAGTGCTGATTTCCCCTGAAACAATACTGAGATGTTCCAGATGTTATAATCTTTTCTAAATATTTAAGATATAAGATCCATAAGATTTAAAAGATCCGTAAGGTGACCAGCAGGTAACACATGTTTATATTGCTTATGTTTAATAATTCATGGCAACAGAAGATTTTAGCTTTAGAGTTTTACTTTGTTCTGTCCTTTTTTGGGTCCCGCTATAATTGGTGACATGTGGGTGAATCTACACAATAGTGAAATGTAGGTCAGGACATTTAGACTAGACGGTGTCTCTACAACCAACCTCAGGCTGGCAGATTTACACCTAATTTTCCATCTCACCACCTCTGAATAAAGAGATGTACCTTGTAGCTCTTTGCACACGCATGCATAAAACCTAGCTACGCTTTTGCCATGTGTAGTTTTTTTTTTCTCTCGTTTCTCTAAATGGCCACTGCACTCATTTACCATCATGTTTTGATCAATTTTTGGGCAATTTTCAAATGTTATCTAGGCTGAATAACCTAGGAGTCCGCAGACATTAGGGCAGTTAAAATTGATTTTGTCATTTTTATTGTCTGGAAACACAAACTAGACTATAAAGATGGTGCCATGTGAATGGCAGCGAGTTCCAGTAGCTTTTAACTTACTTACTTTTAACTTTTCTTTTGTATTCTCTTGCATAGTTTCGATTGTCGATTGTCATGGGAAACGTTTACCTTCCTTGCCAGCTGTACGGGCATCTTGAACTTTTGCGCGGCCAGGTGTTCAAATCTTGTAATGGCTGCACTGCTGTACACCCCTTTAGCCACGGCTCTATTGTTTATACATGTAAGGAGCTGCTGGCGCTCAGGTGCCCCGGGCTACCTTTTACTGACAAGCTGGAGATTCCAGCAAAATCATGGAGAAGACAAACACGCTGTCGAGCCTTCGTTAAGTGCCTAGATAGGGCATGCATATATAAGTCACGTTTACCGGCGATTGTCATGGGAAACATCCACTCTTTTTCCAACAAGATGGATGAGCTGACGACGCTGACGCAGCTGCAGGCGGAGTGCTTTACGAAGTCGTGGCTCCATGCTGACATTCCAGACACTGGTTTCTTTGAACAGATCAAAGGATCGAAGAACAGTTGAGAGCAGTAAAAGGAAGGGCAGGGGTCTGGCAGGGTTCATGAACAAAATGTGGTGGAACTTGGGCTACATCACCATCAAAGAACAACTTTGCAGCAGAGACATTAAATTGTTAGCATCTAGCATAGTCCAACTATTTGCATCACGAACTGAGTCATGTGATCATGCCACCTGTGTACCACCACCCCCTCTGCTGATGCTGCTGCTGCAGAGCAGGTGCAGTCCACCATATCCCAGCTCAAGACCAAGCACTTACAAGCCCTTATCCTCACTTTTGGAAATTTTGATCATTGCCTCGATCTCTGCCACTTCCCCAACTTTACACTGACTGTCACACAAGGAAAAATAAAACTCTGGACTTGCTATAATTATTATCTGTGAGCTGTCAGAGTATATGCAACATGCTTCCTGGCCCACTTGCTGTCAGTGGCTGAAAAGAAATTCTTGTTTTCATGGTGTGGAACCCTAAAATACTCACAATTCTGAAACACAATGACAAGTGGATCCAACCAGCTTTGAATCTGTCCTCAAACCTGTTTAAAATCAGACTTTACATCAAAAGTGTGTCGACAGACATAGACTAGTGGTGTGTGCTTTCAAAGGTTTATATTCCTATAAGAAATGCTTTTTTGAGAAACTCTGTGGTCTCCTCAATTTTTAAAGATTTGAAAATCATTAGATGTGTTAACAGCCTTTTTAACAAACAACTCAAATTGATTAGAGTTAATGTAAGGGTTGGGTAACCTTTATGCCTTATAAAAGTTGTCTGTGTGCGTGTTTGTGTGTGTGTGTGTGTGTGTGTGTCCCTTCTGTTTCATTAGCTGTCTGCTTCCCTCATTTTCACATCCATCCTCCCACTTCTCTAATTCAGTCGAAAAAGGAGGGTATGAGTGTGTGGCTGCTTGTGTGTTTGAGTGTGTACACTCAGGTAGTTCAAAAAATACACAAATGAGACATCCTTTCCTAAACACAGAAATCTCTTTCTCTTGTCAGTCGAAACAAGCATGTCCTATGTTGCTCATTATCAAGCCCCTTTACACAACCATGCAAGCACAAACACACATGCTGACACATGCACACGCACACCTAAAAGGCACACGGTCACAGTCAAGGAGCCAGTGACTTGTACCTGCACCTTGCAGGGTACATTCTGGACAAGTCACCAGCTAATTTCGAGGTTGCCATCGAAAGCCTTTCAGCTGTGTGTGTTTATTTCTGTTTTCTGTGGGATATACCAGAAACAGCTGCATCAGCCCAGCAGCAGGGAGCAGACTACAGGGTCCACCAACACCTTGATTGGGTTGCAAATTCATCAAAAAGCCAATGGAGGCAACTTCTCATTTGTTAGTTCACAAAAAATCAGAACTGTTTACATTTTTTTTTAAAAATGGTGAAACTAAATTTAGTCCTGATCATGTCAGGGCTTTTTAAAAGTTGTAAGAGATTCCATTAGAAAGGATCACAGATGCTAACAAAACACAGTTGACCTTATTACCATGTGATTATAATTACAACACAAGGATTTTTGAATAATTATCGAAATCCCATCAAGAATTAGCTTTATTGCTTGTGTATGTAGGTGACTTTGTTCAAATATCCTTATATACCATCTTTGCTTTCACATTTATGCAGTCACACTAAAACTACCTGTGCTGCAGTCGAGGCTGAAGTTTCACAAACATAAGAAAAGTGCTGCTACAGCTGGTGCTGAGGCTCACGTCAGGTTA
>CAAE01014338.1:166559-187674 GCA_000180735.1 Tetraodon nigroviridis | reverse complement strand
AGCATCATCGCTCAAACACGAGTCATTTAGATATAGTGTCACATAACTTTGTTTGTTTCCATCTCTTTATTACATTAATTTGACAGAATTTTGTTTTTTGTTTAACTTTAATGAAGGGCTTTTATATCAATCAAAGTAATTGTTCACATATTTAATATTAAGTATGAGTTTTACTGCTTTAAGCCACTGCTATTTTTTTCTGGGTTTCATGTTTATTTGTTGTTGTGGTGGTGTCAAAGGAACACACAGCGTGTTTTTGTGTAAATATAGCAATGGGTTATTCCCCTCACCCTCTGCAACTTGTCTGTGAACAAATGAATGGGCACAATGAGGCAAAGGGATCAAAGACATTGATCCGTCTGTGAGCTCAAAGGCACAAATCAGTCACACAGACAGAGACATGGTTCCAAAAGAGAAAAGGCTTGTTTTGTAGAACCCTCACAGCAGGATTTCAGGTCGTGGGCAAAGTATTCTTTTTTAACAAGAGGGATGGTGGTCTAAGTATTGCATAATGCTGGTATCAGCAAGCCCATAATATGATGAACTGCACTTTTTTTAAAAGATCTTTTAAATCACATCCAAAGATGTGACTTTTCCCCAAAGAAAGAAAGTTTAATATGACTGACTGATGCAAGCATCTGATGTGTGCAGGAAAAAAAAGAAAACAAGTAATAGCTTACTAAATATACCTAGACAAACAGTCAAGGCAACAAAGTGGGTACAAATCAATAAGGAAATTATAAAACAGTCAGGAATAATGCCTCATTTCGGATGCGGTTAGGCTGGTAGGAAACATGTGCAGACAGGTGTGGCGATCTTTCTGTCACAGAACCACATGACCTAGTGTGGTTGCATAAGAATCACGCTGAGGTTGAAACTGACATCGGTCCTGCGTCTTTCCTTTTAAGAGCTCCAGTTTACAAAAGTTCAAAACAGATCAAATCATATTTACTGTCAAACAGTTTACATAAAACTCATTCTGGTCATTTTAGAAGCCAATGACACCAGTAACTGGGGAAAGCTTTTTAAAACGTAGCAGCAATAAAAAGCAAACGTGTCTGTGAAATTGGCATCACTTTAATTATGGCGCAGGATCAAAATGCTGGACTTCTGTGTCTGCCTCGGGCTTTTCTGTTGCATGCTATTCTTATGGGAGTGATGACTTCATATCAAGCAAGGGATTGTAAGTGTTGGCACCCCGATCCTGTCAGAGCTGTTCTTTTGAAAGTTTTTTTTTTTGTAGTGGGTTTTGACTATTTACCCTTAACGCACTCATTTCAGTGACTTTTTGAGGTTTAGCCCTAAGTGAAAGGGTTCCAGGTTGCACTTTTCTTGGCCCCACTGCTGTTATGGAAATGGTTTCTGATGTTTATTTGACGTTGTGAAGGAAAGTGAAGCGTCATTGACTGTAATTCAAGGCTTATAACCATGTTTGTCTGCCTTGTCCTTTTGAAATTCTGGAATGTGGCAGCCATTTGTTCTTGAGTTATTTTAATGATGGGATGATCTGTGTGTGGCGCTACTGCATGAACAGACACAGGTACATTCCTACATAACGAGAGCAGTTACTCAAACATCTTTAGGAACCATCTCATTCTCATCTGAGCAGAGTTCTGCTTTGTATTCCGTCAGTTATTGTGCTTCTGGTTAGCTTAGTATCCCAAGATTGTTGAAAAAGCACAAAATCCAACTCAGTGATAGTTTGTAAAGTTTTGCATAGAAATGTTTATTACGCTTTAGACACATACCTGAAGTTATATATTTTCTAAATGGTAAGAAATGCCCAAAAAAGTGCTTAGGGCTTGTGATAACGTGACGTTAACGTAAGAAATAGTTCAGTACAGTATCTTGAAGGAGATACTTTCAAAATAAACTACTGTACATCAGTCACAGTTTTTAAACATGTTTGACCAAATCCGGTTGAAATGTATGGATATATAAAGTATGAACTCATTAAGAAAACAGTTTCCGCTTGAGTCCAGATCTTTTCAATGTGCGTTTTAAGTGTTTACTCTTTTATAAATGGGGTTTGACGAGCAGCCATTTTCTGAAAATGTGATCTAAAAGCTCTTAAACAAAATCTGTGCTTGTATTTTAAGTGACTGCCGCTAAAGTGCTCTAGACAAACTGGTGCCCTAATGCAGTATGAGGAGGTGTGATGTTAATCTCTGTATATTCTTTCACTCTGTTTCCGCAGTTATGTTGAGTTGTGGCTGTCATGGTTGCGGAGTGATTAGTAGCAGCCCATCAGTCACATTAAAGCCACTTTTTGTGTTTACGTTCTATCTCCTTACCTCCTGCTTTCAGCTTGGATAATGTTTCTGACAAGATGATTGCACTCAACAACGTTCACACACACTGCCGCTAAAGCGTTTATGATGGAGAACCTGCAACAGACGTAGGGCCCCTGACACCTTCTACCCCCCTGTATCATTTCATTGTATGACACCATGTTTGGGTTGTGTAAGCTGTCTATTGTGCAGAGATGAAAGGGTCCACGAGACTTGTCTGGTTTGTTGCAGTGCTTCCAGTCACACATCAGCGTTCCCAGTGGCTCTCCAGCCCTCACCAATAATTACAGATGCTCGCTCTGGAAGTCTGATTTACATACTGTGTCATATTTGGATGCGGCATACCTTTTATCTTTTGCCTTGTCTTGTCTGCTTACTGCTGAACACTCTGCTCTCTCCAAAACACACACACAGACACACACACACACAGTTATTTAATGGAGAAGGCATCTAAGGTCTCTAAGAAGGCAACCAAGACATATATTTTGCCAATTCAATGAGTGTGTGCAAGATAAATGGTGAGCAGCATGTGAACTGTGGTGTGCATGAGAAGGTTTGTCATGTTCAAATATAATTTATACTGTGGCACACTGATTTTTTTACTGACGCCAGTTTTGAAAAAAATATTTGTGGGCTGAAACAATAGAAAAATGAAATGAGAATTACAGATGAACAGAGTGTGAGGATATGTTCTTGATCAGGTGTTATTAAACAGCTGATGTGCTGCAGCTCAACACAAACACCCTCTTCTCTCTGCCTCTAGCCTGATGAGCTGACCAACGCTCTGGAGATCAGTAACATCGTGTTCACCAGCCTCTTCTCCCTGGAGATGCTGCTGAAGGTGTTGGTCTATGGGCCCTTTGGCTACATTAAGAATCCCTATAACATCTTTGATGGCATCATTGTGGTAATCAGGTAAGCTGAAGTGTCAATTATAGAGATAGGTGGTGTAAATATGACCGCACACTGATCGACCATGGTTTATTTCTTTTGTGACTCTCCATAATGCTTAAATGTAGAGTAGTACTAATGAATAATTACTTTGAATAACATACATATCAAGCAAGTAGACCAATTGGCTATTTTGGTCAGTGATGAAGGGGTTTGTAGTTAAGGCACAGGCTGAATGCCTAAAGTCGATGATAATTAGCTCAGTAAAAATCAGAATGAACCTTTTCTCTCGTGTCTTCTTTGTGGACAGCGTCTGGGAGATCGTTGGCCAGCAGGGCGGTGGTCTGTCAGTGCTCCGGACCTTCCGGCTGATGCGCGTGCTGAAGCTCGTTCGTTTCATGCCGGCTCTGCAGAGGCAGCTAGTGGTGCTGATGAAGACCATGGACAATGTGGCCACCTTCTGCATGCTGCTCATGCTTTTCATCTTTATCTTCAGGTACGGCACAATGCACATAACGATCACAAAAAATAAAAATGGTTGTCTAGGTCTTTTTACCTGTGGAAAAATTACCTCAGAGAAAGAAAAAGTGATTAGAATCAGCTCTTTGAGCATGAAACACAATGTGACAATAAAATTAAAAGCATAAAAATGTGTTCTGAGACTAAGATGAGGCTGAAAGGCACAGATCAAAACACAAATACCGAACATAAAAGGAGTTCCCTAAGACTAAATGTACAAAATGTCAGGTTAGTTACAATTAAAGGCTACCCCTATGATTCCTGACCAGGTTTGAACCCTTCCTTCACTACTGCTAAGGCGCGTATAGGATAATAGTCCAGTTTATACACATGCGTACATTATGCACATACACCTGTGAGCAGGACCCAAGATTTTGCTTTGCTAAAGTACCAAAAATTGGAGCATTTTATTCCCATCTTCTTGTAAATCAAAAGAAAACAAAAGTCCAACTCCCCATCACAAAACAAGCTTCTCGTTAAACCCAGCAGTGTCCGTTTCAGAAAGCGCACTTGGCAAAAACTCTGAGTTAATTAGTTTTGATTTAAGAGAAACTCAGGGTGTTCTGGTTTCAGAAAACCGATTCAGCATAACTCTGAGCCAGTTATCTGTGCTCTTGAAACCTGCAGACTGTCGGGAGAGGAAGATCCGCCCTGATTCGACATTTGATTAAGCCCCTATGGGAACATTTTTTTGGCTCTATCATTTTTTTTTTTTTTTTTTTTTTTGCGTTTTCGAAAGTTTATTTAACAAGAGCCTTAGCCCTCACATTGCTTATATATGGAATGGCTCTCAATTTGGAGCAAATTCTTTGTATTGTACTTGGGTTTGTTTGCAGGGCGCCATGTCCAGGGTAATCATCGGGCCTTCATAAATGTTACTTTTGCATTAGAGCGATTTTGAAACATGTTGGTAGCATCAAAAAATTGCAGACGCCCCACATATCTCATGTCTCAGTGTTCCACAGAACTGCAGGTATCAGTTAATCATGGAATTAATTGATATCTGAAACAGTGTGACTTGTTGTGCGTGAGTAACAGATACCATTCAATGCACCGACACTAGGTGGCGCTAGACCATCTCAGCCTTTTTTCTTGGTAATATTGGACATGAAATATAAAACACAAATTTTGGAAACATGCATGTGTTCCAGGCTTTTAAGCGTTAGGCATTCATATGGACAACAATGAATACCGACAGTGATGAATAGCTAACGATTAGGCTTTTTCTTTGTTCAGTGGTTTTCGATAATTGATTAAATGCAGTTAACACAGGTTAAATGAAGCGACTCAATGCTGTTTAATAAAGACAGGATACACAACATTAATAGATGTATTTACATCATATCCTACATGTTTAAACTATATTTTTGTATTTAAACACACTGCCACTGCTGCAGAAGTACTTTTTTTCTTGAAAATAAGCTAGTATATGCTATACAATGTCATGAAATCTTTAACCTTCAATTAAGTATAAAGTGTGTTGACGATCATAGGCTTTTTATTTCTAATTTTTGGCACCATCAATCGCCTAAGTACTGCGTTTGATTAATAAGGGTTTTTCAATCACTGTGCAATGACATGAACTCTTCAATCTGGAGTTTATTAAACCAACTGCCTACCACGCGTTCTAAAATTTTGAGTAGGACATTGCAGGTTTTGGAAACATTGCGTTCTGGTTCAAACTCCAGGTTTGGAAAACCCACTTTGAAAAACAAATCCCAGGTTTTTGAGCTTATTAAACCGTCTCGTCGTAGGCGCAAATACAACCCTGAGTATCTTGCAGCCAGATTTGGAAACATTGAGTTGGAGGCCAAACTCCAGGTTTGGAAAACCCACACTTGATGACTTATCCCATGTAATTGAGCTGCAGTGTAAGTAAGGAATGTACACAAATACAGTACAGATACCGGGAATCCAGCTCTAGACCCTTGAGTACTGTTACAAAGTAAATGTTGATGTTAAACAAATGGTTGAAAATGAATTAGCTGCAGTTAATAAGGAATGTAAAAAAAAAAAAAAAATGAGCTGGCATGTGCTCTCAGCATTGATACTGTGAATGAGTGTGTGTTCATGTTGCACTAAATGGTGTCACAGTAATGGATGGCCGCTCTCCATGAAAAAGAACTGAACCTGGCCTCTGCCCCAGTGCATCCAGTCTACTCTTGCCAAAACAAAAGACTGTTTATTACCACAGCGACAGACGAATACCTGGCATTGCTTTTTAGTTCTACCCTTCTTCTAACATTTGTCACAGAATATTTATGGTTCTCTTAAGCATGCAAGGGTATGTTTTTTGGTTTTTGGTTTTTTTTTACGGATGCAATTAAAGTATTTATATTGATAATAGACCAATACAAACAACACCATAAAAAAGTCAACTCAAATATTTTTCCTCTATTTTCTGCCTGTTGGTTGTCCTTTTCAGTATCCTGGGAATGCATCTGTATTGGTTGTAAATTTGGTTCGGAGAGGGATGGAGACACCCTTCCAGACAGGAAGAACTTTGACTCTCTGCTCTGGGCCATAGTGACTGTTTTCCAGGTCAGCAGATACATATAACAAATTTCATTATATAACGACCAGCTTACCATGGGGCAGTATATTGGTGGATAACAAACCCTGTCTTAGCAGCTATCTTGACTGCTGAACCTCCTCTCTTTACATTATGAGAGGGATAATATCAGTACATAATATAATCATAATGCAACAATCCAAAGAGGTAGTTGGATTCATTTAGCAACTACCTGTGAAACAAGCAGAGCATAACAGCTGTCTAGTCAAGCTCGGCTCACAACCGTAATTTCTGTTTTCCCGCTGAGTTCATATTATCTCCTTCCCTTCTCCAGATCCTAACCCAGGAGGACTGGAACAAGGTGTTATATAACGGTATGGCCTCCACCTCTCCCGTAGCCGCCCTCTACTTTATCGCCCTTATGACCTTTGGCAACTACGTCCTCTTCAACCTGTTGGTGGCCATCTTGGTTGAGGGTTTCCAGACCGAGGTAGGGCAACACAGGGACCACAAAAAAAAAGAAAAAAAAGCAAAACAAAACATAAAAACTTGCAATAGGACAAAAAGAAACCTAGTTTATGATTTTTTTTTTTTCATATTTCAACACAAATGTCCTTCATAGTTTTGAAAACCATTCTTGATTTTAGAGGAAAAAAGGTGGTTAGATTCTTTAGATGATGTTTATATCCATACCTACATAACTGATGTGATGGACATTAACCATTCTATTTATCTTGGACTCTCTGCAGCAGGTTGTGTGAGGACGCGATGTTGCACATTGCCTTTTGTTGTCCTCATCATTTACCTATAGGCCTCTTCTCTTTTCACTCTTTCCCTCACTTTTTGAGTACCCTTCCTTGTTATTTTTGCGCCGCTTGTTTGCCGCCACAGCCATCATATTAAGCTCCGCTCAGGGCATGATCAGTCTCACCAAGAAGGTATCCAAGATGTTTGGGTTCAGGGTCGATAAGAACGAGAGATGGCACAGCGGTGACGCAGAAGAGGTGGATCAGTGGTTGATTTGCTTTGTGGGAGAAACTCATAAAAGAATTTTCAGACTGACAGCCTATGCCCACATGACAAAAGAACAGAGGGTGAAAGTCGCAAGCGGTGCTCTTTGCACTTATCGGAAGCCACTTGTCACACACTTTCTCTTTTTCTTTAAGGGCTGAGGCCACCTATTCTTTCATCTCTGATGCTCTTTAAATGAGGCGCAAGAACAGACAAAAGGTGGTGAGAAGAGAGGCTGACAGCCTCATTAAATATGGATTAATTGGAAAGTGTCCCTGCAGCTACAGTGTTGATCTGAGATACACACACAAAGTGAAGGGATACAGTGAAATGTATCACACCACAGGAGGGAAATACTTGACCAAACTGTCTGTAGAGACTTTTACAGAACAATGACTGAAGTTTTATTAAATATCTCTGTGTTTGAGTATATATTTGATGTAAAAAAAAGTATCGTTGACGCATTTGCTTAATTTGACCATTACCCTTAAAATATTTAAGAAGCCATTGTTTCACTGCCACCACTTCAGGGAGCTGTATAAAGAGGAGAGGGAGCTCACTCACATTAAACATCTGAACACATTCCTTACATCAAATGACACGTGTGCTGTTTTCCCCTTCTGCTTATTCCTATCATCCCATAGCTATCAGCTCAAGTCTCCTCCCTTGCTTTTGCAACTTAACATCCTTCTCCGCAAACATCGAGTTTATTTTTGTCCACCAAACTTTCCTTGGGTGAGGGTTGCTAGGTAACGGGAACATGAAAGACATGAGCTGAGCCAGGAGAGATGTATAGCTCTGGCAGGGAGACAAAAATAACCAGACACCAAATATTGTATTACTCCTTTATATAATACTAAAAATAGTGGGAAAGTCTTCCTCTGTACATATTTACTGAATTGTTTCACAACCACCTTTGTCTGAATCCACCTTCCTTAATTCTCTTTCTTCTTTCTGTCATCTCTGTCAGGGTGTAAGAGCAGAATCAGCCACTGCATAGAGTCCAAGACCAACAAGTCATTTAGCTATTTTTAACACACATTGTCATGCAGACATTCACACCCAAATACACCTGCAAGGCAATGCTTACACGATAGCATCATTTAAGTAAAATAATATCAGAGGAAGTGCTGTTGTATTTGCTGCACCTCTTTTTTGCTTGTTTGTTGTTTGTTGAGTTGGTTATTCTAATGGAAAACAACACAGATGTGTTCAGAGTAGCTGCACCGGGGTCCTTTTATCATCATATACAAATTTAAATAAGTATATTAATTCAGGTGCGTTCTTTTGCAGCATACAACCAACTAGCAGTTAGGATAAATGATGGAGTTTAAAACTGTTGGATAAACTGGATAACTGTTGTTGGATAAATGTAGTTAAATGAATCTTTGCAGTACATTTGCTGCACCTTAGAACCACAGGACACCACCAAGGGGTTCACTTTACAATGACGATATTTTCATACATTTAATCGCAATGGAAATGTTAACAACGGAAGCCATATGTCCCTAACGACACACATCATCATTACCTTGACCTGTCAAGATCATTCCCATCACCACCTTCCAGCGGTGGACCACTTCTCCCCCCTCCCCCCAATCCCAATGGTAAAAACCACAGTTGTGCATCTTTAATTCAAATGTTTGCCTTCATAAGGTTTTAACTGGTTTCAAGATGCTAAGAGGCGTGTGCATCAGCTGCCTCTTAGCATCAGGTTGAACTGTGATAACAGGTTCCTTTAACTGTGCCCTTTTGTCTACTGCTGTTGTCTTCCACCTCTCTCACCTCTTTTCCTGTGAATGCCTCCCTCTCCTGTCCGGCTGCACCAAAACACTTCCGCTATAGGAAATGTCCAAGCGGGAGGACTTGCATGCCCAGCTGAGCCTCATTCAGCTGCCTGTAGACACAGGGGTATGTAACGCGCTGCAGCTCTGCTCTCCTTCCTTTTTAACTGCCCCTTTATTATCCTTTCCCTGTTTTTCCTTTCCCCCATCCCAACAGAGGCTTTACAGATATGCGTCCAGTGGCTCAGCAGTCACAGTATGGAGGTTCTCTTTGGGTCAGTTCTTTAGATTGTTAAAAAAAAACAAACAAACACAAAAGCACTCAAAAACCTGGGTAATCGAATGTAGGAAAATCGTTTTTACAAAACCTCCAGTGTGGCATGCAGAGAATGTGTCGCGTCTGTCGAAAGTCCTCAGACCTGCTTCCTGCATGAAGCCCAGCAGCTGAATCCAAGTTTAGGAGAGACCAAAGTCTGTTAACATTTGCATCACTGCTGTGTTGTCTTCTGCTTTTCTTTTTGTGTTTGTTCTAGTGTTTTATAATTGCAGACTCTACATCAAACCTCAGCGTGCCCTTAGCCAGATAAAGCCTGCCAGACTAGAAGATGAAAGTTAATAAGTTGTTGATGGCAGGGGGAAGGGCTGCTCAACTTAGGAGGAGGAAGCGCTCCTATTCTTTTTATTTATTTATTTTTTTGATTATATCAATCTATGCCTTAAATATAATCCTAACAGCTTTGGGGGCTGAGATTTGAGGGGAGTCTGCTGGTTTTAATCATGATTAAATTGCCTTTAGATATAATTTTGTTTGTGTTCTCCAGTGTAAATTTATTATGTCTGTTGTGCAATTAGTGGTTGATAGTTACATTAACACAGAAATGTACATTTTATTACATTTTTTTTAAACCCATAATTTTACCCAGGATGCTGTGTAACCTTTACCATAAAGGTTCAAGCCAGCAGTGTTTTTCTTTTTATTTATTTATTTTCAATCTGTCATTTATCGATAAGAGATGTTTTTTTCTGCAGAACAGGTAACTAATCCTGTTCTGGGCTAATAAGAACCAGACCCTTCAGCAAGGTCCATTAATAATGGACACACACATGCTATTAGCTTCTACTTTCCATCAGTCTTCTTGCTAACCTCCATTTTGGAGCAATCTGAATACAATCCCCGTGAGTTGCCGGCTTACTATTGTTTGGATACCTGTTCTGTCTGGCCCATCTCCTGTTCTTCCTCTGTGTCTACACCAAGAGGGCCCAATGTAAACAGAGCCCAATGAGGATCCTGGTAGGATCTTCACCCTCGATTAGGTATAAACGTGTCCCACAGTTCTCCTTTGCTGTTACTCCTCTTGCTCCCGAGGCCTAGATGAATCCCTTTCTTTCTAATGTCAAATGTTGTAATAAAGCTAAAATTGCAGCGTCATTGTGATTGCATTGACATTTTCTTGACTCTGAGTGAGTCATTTTCATAGGATTTGTTATCTCCCTGCTGGGATTAACACATGTAGAGCAGAAATGCAAAGGAATTATATGTACATGAGAGGAGAAAAAAGCAACAGAAGAAATAGGAGCAAACCAGAGGAGAAGGGGGGAATGAAAGAAAGTAAGAATGTATGAAGGATTAGACTCAGATCTGAGCTGGATTAAATTCCTTACAGTTCCATGTAGTTTGACTGAATCTGCCTCAGCACCCAAATGACTCATAAAAGGGCAGGTTGACTCATTTCTTTTTTTTTGACAAAATAACTACAGCTGTCTCTAGCTGCCACATATAATAAAAGTTAATACTGCTATTACAAGCTTTTAAAATGCTAATTATAAGATTGATCATGATATTTAATAGTTTTGTGGGCAATGAAAAACACAAATGGAGAGATAATCACCTCCCACATTTAAGTATTTGAACCACATGAAATTTACTGCATATTGTAGTCTCCATTGATAAAAATAATGAGTTTTAAAGGACGGTAGCAAATTTTCTAAAAAGCCTTCTAGTCAGATGTTTTAGTTTTAAACACAGTGTGCTACAATAGCTTCTAGCTTGTATTTATCCGTTTCTAAGAGTTGGGAATAAATCCTTGACTTCTAAAAGGAAATGGCCAGGTAGCCAAAATCTATTAAAATTTTCTCAGGTTTAAATGTCCTACTGCCCTTCACCCATATGCTACCTTTCTTGCATCGAAGACCATAAAATAGCTTTCATTTTCACAAATGCAACTTTTGTTTCCCCAATCTTTAGACCAACTAAAGTCTGCTTCAGATACAAACTTTGTACTGACCATAGGTTAGCAGGAGGTATAAGTGACCCCTGTCGCTCTGCTGTTTAACCTTTTAGCAAAATACTAATGTCATTGTGAAGAAATTCTCATTTTCATTGTTGTTGATGTTAGCATTTCACATCACTGTAACTTTGCCCTGTAAAATGCCAGTTAACATTTATGTTAATGACATTTACTGTCATTATGTACATAGGCAATGGGGCCTACTCAGCTAGTAGTGTTGATTTTTTTTTTTTTCAAATTGCTACATGTTTAGATGAACTAACTCTAGTTTCTAGTAACCCAGCTTATGTCATCTTTTGCTTTACCAAGGTTAGTCAGGTCAAAAATCAAAGTCAAAGTCAACATTATTGTCAAAAATACTATGGAAAGGATAATTGAAAAAAATAGAATGGAAATATGACAGCATACATACAGCATAAATTAAATTTCAGTCTTCTCAGACCCATAACTTTCTTAAATAAATACAATTAAAAATTTCAGTGTTAGGTATCCAAATACTATACAGTAGAGACATTACTGAGGTATATAAACAGTATAGACAGTGTGAACAGTAACGGTATATGAACAGTATAGAGAGTATAAACAGTAATGATGTATATGAGAAAAAAAAAAAAAATGCAGGGGTAAAGTGAATAGTGTAGTTGTGAAATGAGTATGTGCGTGGACAGACTCTGTGGCCCAGAGTCTGTGGTGGGGGCCAGGGAGGAGTGGGGGCAAAGTAGGAAGAGAGTTGAGTATCCTGACTGCCTGGCAGAAAAACTGTCTTTGACTCTGCTCTTTTTGGCCCGGAGACTCTGCAGTCTTCTCCTTGACGGCTGCAGGCTGAGGAGACTTATGGTTATATCCCAATATTATCTGGATTAATCTATCCACTTAGTTTGTTAGTTTCACATCCAAGGATTTTTCTACAATGTGTCTGATTGTTGTTGGTCCGCCGAAACAAACCAGCAGTGGACTGACTAAACCAATCACGGTCTGTGATTGTATATGTGTTCTGGGTCCGGATACTGTTCAGCTGCTGCAGTTCTAAAAGAGAGAAAGGGGGAGGGTAAACTGTAAAGTCGATAGCCTACCACAGATCCATGTGATGGATCGTCTGTGGGGTTGATGAGCTCAGTGGGAGCGCAGGCTCATGCTGTATTTAAACTAGATACTAGTTTCAAATGGATCTCTGATGATAAATTGCTGTGGGTATGGGCTGTTTGGTGATCAGTTGGTTTTTATGTGTGTATGAAATGATGTGTGTCTGGCCAGAACAACAACTGGGACAAATAGGAATGTGGGTTTCTTTTCAAAGATCACTTATAAGGGTTTAGGACCATGAGTTCCCAAACATGGCCAGTTTCAATTGTATCAGATGAAAACATGTCTAATTCCACTAATGCAAGTAGCACTGGCAAGGAAAACCTTCCTTTTAAAAGGAAAAAACCTTGAACGGGACCAGGCTCATATAGAGGGCCATCTTGCCAATGGCTGCTGGGTAAATATGAAAGAAGAGAATACAAAAACACATGAGTATCATACATGTGTAAGCACTGTACACTATGTGTAAGAGTATAAGATTAGACGGAGCATTATAGCATTAGCATTATTTTCTCTGTTGTGCTCCAACAGTAGTACTGAAGCATTTTTATCCTCCGTGGGATTGAGATATTAAGATATGTAGGGTGTATGTACAATTCCTGGGAAAACAGCAAAACGAGTTTTAGTTTTGTCATTCTAAGATTCAGGAAGGTACAGTTGACATGCATTTGTGAAGTCTGAGACTCCTCACAATCATGTTGAAGCTCTAGTGATACCATTTATGATCAGTGGCAATGTTTTTGTACAGTAAGGAAGTGCATTGTCACACCATTCCTTTTGGAGTTTCCGTGTTTTACTGAGATGTCTCTGCATGACAATATTCGACAGCTGCTCTTCGTCCCAATCTTTCTGTCCTCTTATGCCTAAGAAACTTTGGGACCAGGAATACAACAACCCCACTAATTTAGAACTTGCCTTTATCCATGGATCCGACCGAGAAATGGTTTAGATCCGTGTTTAAAGGCAAATTCATAACATCTGATTTTTGTCATTGACATTGACATTTTCACAAGTGTTCTTCTCTAACTCACTATTGTTTTTGTTGTTTTGTGCAAAGGGCGACGGCTCTAAGCCAGGTTCAGAGATCAATTCATGCGCTCGAAGTATGGAGGATGTTAATGGGAGCAAGAAAGATTTACCAGTCTCTGCAGGTCTGTCAGACATTCTGCTTGCACATATGTACACACACACATGCTGCGTGCCTGTTTCTGCTTTATTCACTGAGGAATGAAAAGGGCTTAAAAAAAGCAGCATCCTTCTGAAATTGTCAAAGCTCTACTACCATTACTTGCTCAAACTTGTACCACTTGTGTTCACAGTGAAAAGCTAACATCTTCCAACTTTACTTTTTCTTAGCTTCCTGCAAATTGTATATTTTTTAAAGTTTCTTAAGGAAATATTTTAAAATGATCACAAACTTTCCATTAGGACTTGCGCTTCTGTTTTATGTGTTCCTCACGTTTGCTGCCTCCACACAGCCGCATCATCTCTAAATCCTCCTAAACCATTTCCCATGCCCACTACATTCACTTAGTGGGAATGCTACTCCATGTGGTGTTACTTCCAGGCGTAAAGTATTACCTCCCTCTCATCCTCTTCATATTCTTAGTGTAAAACTGCTTGCTGCACACGTGTGATATAGATATTTAAGACCTGGATAAAAAATGGCAGCGGAATTACAGTTAATAAAGTTGCATTGCCCTGTGTATGTCGCTACCAAACATAATGTTCTCTTCTCTGCATCCCATAGGATAATGTACCTCTGAAATATTCATATTGCTATTTTGGACTCAGCTGCTTGTTCGCCCCTGCAGTACTCATTTCTAGGTGACACAATGTCCCTACATTATTTCTAAATCAAATTAGCACGTTAATCTGGTCATAGTAAAAGATGGATTAACACAAAATAAGATAATGAGCGTTTCACTAAAACAATTGTGCTGCCTGTGGCATGTCGTTGCTATTTGATAAAGATAAGCAGACGCGTTGCATTGCATTTATTGAACCAATAGTTTAATTTTGAGGCAGTTTATACAACTAGCTGAAAAATAATCCCTTTTGGGATGCAGAAATCTGGAGAGCTCTTTACTATATCGCACTACTGACAAAATCTCACAAAATCTTCTTCACTAGTAATGCCTATAAACGGCCACCTGGACCTCAAGACGAACTTGACACCGCCTTTGATCACTCACACGGCTGCTACCCCTATGCCCGTACCTAAGTTACCTGTCGGAGGTGATCCCATCATTGGCTATGAGTCCCGTAGAGGAAGTAGCGTCTCTGCGGACCCAGCCTGCTTTGACAAGTCACCGGTTTGTATATTCATTCAGGCATGCACCAAACCTTACTCTGTTTGTCAAATGTAATAACCCTCTTCCAGGATTTTCAAAAGTCAGCAATAAAACATGTGTAAGCGGATGACTGCCAAGAATAATTCACAGGGCTCAGATGCCGCCTGTCCTGTTGATCCTTTTAATGTGTCCCACTGATAGAGGAGGTCAAATTGACAGGAATTAATGTAGTATGTAGTCTGACACACTTATGACTGCTGGTTCAAACGGGGAAAAAAATCAGCCATCAACCCTGCATCTGCTCCTGTCTGCCTGTCAGTAGAGATCACATCAAGCCGCGTCAGTCCACTTTATTATCAACTCACTTGATCTTGTCCTCCATCTTCTAGGCGGCTGCACGAAGCTCTTCTCCCCATGCCCCCTGGAGCTCAGGCAGCGGCTGGACCAGTCGGCGCTCCAGCTGGAACAGCCTGGGCCGCGCACAGTCTCTCAAACGCCAGAAGCGTCAATCTGGGGAGCGACGCTCTCTTCTGTCTGGGGAGGGCGGCTCCAGCTCAGAAGGGGAAGGTGGGGAAGGGACTGGCGGGTTAATTGGAGATGATGATGATGCCTCTCTGGCCAGGACAGACTCCATGTCCCAGTCTGAAAGAGGCCCTCGACACCGTAGGATGGAATCGATGGAGACGCGGAGCTCCATGGACTTGCCCCCGGATGCCTTGCTGCAGGTATTTGTTGACATACAGCGGGATTAATTTACTTCCTGGTTTTCACTCTAATGACCATGTTCAGTTTAATATAACACTGAAAATAATATCTGCATCTGGCCACTTTGTGTAGGTGCCCTACCTGGGCCACTCTGCCAGCTTGCAGAGCTCAAGATCCCCGTCACTCAGACACTTGGGTCCCACAGAGCGTAACGACTGCAACGGGAAAGGCTCTCCGTCAGTCCTGGTTCCCGCACAAGCATCTCTGGAGGACAACGCTGAAGATGAAAACGCAGAGGAGGAGGTCACTTTGGTCAGTGATTGATTGTCAACCTTCAAAATTAATCTGAGTACGATTGTGTGAAGGAGGAATGTGCTTCATCTCTATATGTGGAAGCTGGTTGATAGTGTGTTAGGCATAACCCAAAACAGGAAGTGGTTAATTCCCTCACGAGCTACAACTCAATAAATATTTATGAAAAGTGTGCTATTTAAAAACAGCAGCCTGCTAATCAAATCAGATTGGTTAGATCAGTTTTAAAATAAAATGCATCAGAAATTTAGCCATCTTAATTTTTGTTTTCGATCAGTATCTTCATCTCTGCCCCCCTTGGTAGGTGGTCTTCCGTGGCAACAAGCCTCATTCCATACACATCAAAACAAACATATTCATCCAAAACCAAACAGATGATAAAATATGTGGGAAATATTTGTGCATGGCTGCATGCAACAGGAAATTGTGTGGATTAATTATGAATGTGGTGTCCACTCCACTGCCTCCAGGGACGTTTTGCCCGACTGTTCCGCTGGCTTGAGAAGAAACAGCCAGAATGGTGTCGGCACAGAAACACGTGGTCGCTCT
This sequence comes from Tetraodon nigroviridis, assembly GCA_000180735.1. NCBI lineage: Eukaryota > Metazoa > Chordata > Actinopteri > Tetraodontiformes > Tetraodontidae > Tetraodon > Tetraodon nigroviridis. The sequence continues at coordinate 171,435 of CAAE01014338.1, read as the reverse complement.
ACCTCTTCTCTCCAGAGTCCAGGTATTATTCACCACTATTTTACCCCTCCTTTTTCAAAGATACTCATTTTTACCTTTCCAGTTTTTTTAATAAATCTGCTGAGTTGCGATACAGATGTTCATCAAATATAAAAACTCTCCATAGTACACTTAGAAGATGCTCCAGTTCTGTTTCTGATTTTTACATCTTGCAGAGGTATTTTATGTAAATGTAAAAAGCTATTCTTAAGATTGTAATTAGCTCTTGGGGTTAATGTTTTGTCATCAGTTTGCAGCAATAGGCATTTTGCTGTGAACGAAATGATTTCTTGCTGCCTTCTCATGTTGCCTGTAATGGCATCATGCCACACTGTGAAGGGAGCATATCTTCTGTCCTCTCCATATCATCTGCCATTCCGCCCTGCATTTTTATTTCAGTAGTCCCTTTCATCTGCACACTCACACCATGTCAGGAGTAAGTAAGGAGTGAGCGCAGGGAGGAAGGGAGTTTCTCCTACCGAGTGCTGCACTTTAGCTCCAGCCTCAAGCTGAATCTTTTGCTTTCCTGTGTCTTTTACCCTTTTTTCATCCGCACTTCTCCTCCCCACCTCGGGGGCTTTGATCCAAGCTTCTCTGCTCAGTGTTTGAAGGATGTGGCTCTGAGAGCAAAGCCGGGCAGTATGCTACGGTACCAGTATCATGCAAATAAAATGCATTTTATGCAGTTGTTTTACTATGTTTCATCAGATAATGAAAAAGTTGTATATATATATAGAATATTATAAATAGAAAGTTAATGTTTAGATACAACTATAATAATACAGATGTGTATCAGTATACTTTTGTAGTTGATTACTGCCACTTCTTTGTTCTGAATTTCAAAATAAACACATTTAGATTGGCATTATCCTAACCTAAAATATCCTATTTAAAATATTTTCTTGAAACTATTGTCATGTTAGGTGTGATCACAACTCAGCCCAAACTTGACAACTGCTTGATCAATCAGTTAGGGTGCAAGAGACAACTCAATTCCGCTTATTTACCAATTTATTTGAGTAATGGAATGGGAAAGATTAGGCTGATAATCTTAAAACGAAAATGAACATACATGCCCTTTTTGTATATAATTTGCGTGTGAAATACTTCATTTAGGCAATAGATAAAGCAATCATCACATTATACAACAGGTGGAGAATAAATATTTCTACAAATATTACTACCACTAGAATAGAATACTCCTAATAGAACAGATAGTACATGCAATAATGCAGCCAGCAGATGGTACAACAAATGGGCAATACAAATTTGATCAACCCTAAATTAATCGTACACGTTTAAAGTTGTCTTCTGACTGATCAGGAGCTGTGGTTGTTTTGTGAGGACAGGTGTGACTTAGCTACAGTATCGTGCCTGACATCAAACCTCATTTGCCCTTGATTAATTAACATCAAATGCTCTTTTGAACCTTTTTTATTTGTCCAATTGATCTGTGTCTTTGATTTACCGAATTTTGGGTTTTGACACAGCAACTATAGAACATAGATGATGTCCAGACATCGCAATAAGGATAGAAGAACCAATATGACTGCATCTTTAAATGCAACTTGTAATTAATAAACAGTCTTTTTTTTGTTTTTTGATTTTTATTCTACATGGCAGTTCTCAGTCAATTTCGGGCAGTATGCTACGGTACCAGTATCATGCAAATAAAATGCATTTTATGCAGTTGTTTTACTATGTTTCATCAGATAATGAAAAAGTTGTAAATATATATAGAATATTATAAATAGAAAGTTAATGTTTAGATACAACTATAATAATACAGATGTGTATCAGTATACTTTTGTAGCTGATTACTGCCACTTCTTTGTTCTGAATTTCAAAATAAACACATTTAGATTGGCATTATCCTAACCTAAAATATCCTATTTAAAATATTTTCTTGAAACTATTGTCATGTTAGGTGTGATCACAACTCAGCCCAAACTTGACAACTGCTTGATCTATCAGTTAGGGTGCAAGAGACAACTCAATTCCGCTTATTTACCAATTTATTTGAGTAATGGAATGGGAAAGATTAGATCATCAGATTATACAAACAGGAGGAGAATAAATTTTTCCTCAAATATTACTACCACTAGAATAGAATACTCCTAATAGAACAGATAGTACATGCAATAATGCAGCCAGCAGATGGTACAACAAATGGGCAATACAAATTTGATCAACCCTAAATTAATCGTACACGTTTAAAGTTGTCTTCTGACTGATCAGGAGCTGTGGTTGTATTGTGAGGACAGGTGTGACTTAGCTACAGTATCGTGCCTGACATCAAACCTCATTTGCCCTTGATTAATTAACATCAAATGCTCTTTTGAACCTCTTTTATTTGTCCAATTGATCTGTGTCTTTGATTTACCGAATTTTGGGTTTTGACACAGCAACTATAGAACATATACGATGTCCAGACATCGCAATAAGGATAGAAGAACCAATATGACTGCATCTTGAAATGCAACTCGTAATTAATAAACAGTCTCTTTTTTGTTTTTTGATTCTTATTCTACATGGCAGTTCTCAGTCAATTTGTCAAACATACATTTTTCTTTTTCTTGATGTTCCATAAGGGTGCTTTGGCACAAGTCAAGCGTCACCAATGTACTCATGACACATTTGACTTCCATCGACTTGTTCCTCAACCTTCCCCTCTTAATGGGGACACTATCTTCTTTTAAGTTGATTCTGTTGGAAAACTACCACTGGAACACAGTCCCACTCTCTGAATTAATGCAACATATTAAAACAGAATTAATGTGTGACAAGGCTGTTTCGTCAGTTTTGTAAAACACTTAAAGAGTTCAGAGAAAACCTGCAGCCCCACACACTGAGGCTCAAAACGGGTTTTATACACAGCCGGCTGTATTTAATTCTTTTGGAAAAAGGTTATTTCAAATCATTCAAACAGCTCAAGCCTCGAGATTCTCAGCTGGAACCGTGATATCCAGGACTCAGGCTCCACATTGTGCCTGTTTTTGCCACAGTCCACTGCAAATGCCCGCTTGCATTTGACATCACATCAGAGCCAGCTCGGCGGGAGTTCGGATTCCTACCACATTCACACCGACCTCGAGTCACCTCTGCATCCCTTTCTGCTGCAGCTGCAGCTCCTGATGTTTGCTGCTGGGGAAGATTTCAAGCTAGCCAAAAGACCAATGGTCAGTGCAATAAGATGGGCCCACTCAAAGGGACGTGTGAGCAGAACAATCATGATACACGGAGAAGATTCAATTGCCCGATCCTGACCTAATAGATCATCTTCACACCATATTACACAGAGGTTGGACCAAAATAATCATTCTGCAGAAGTAGACACCAAGAATGGCCGCTGCATTTTCACACAGATTCTGGACGGATCAAGGACTTTGCAAATCACCGGTGTCTCATTATCTCCCTTTTTTGAAGGTTGTTTTTAACTGGAGATGAAGCGGGAAAGCATCCACAGCTAACAAGAAGAAAGCAAATGAGAAAAAATAGGACAGTTTCAAGAGTTCTTTCATTCAGACTTCAGAGAGGATATCTTATCTAAAATTCCCGATTTATGCTTCACAATGTTACCCTGCTGATATAGGCCATCATAGTTGTTTTATACAACTGCCAAAGTTCATTTTTCTTTCAAGTAAATGTCACATTTCCCTGTGTTCTTTGTCAGGTTTCGAGCCCTATGCAATCAGATCATCACCCACAAGTTGTTTGACCATATTGTGCTGGTCATTATCTTCCTCAACTGCATCACCATCGCCATGGAGAGGCCTCGCATTGACCCCACCAGCGCGGTGAGTCTCAAAGGGACTCATTTCCTTTCACCTCTCAGCTAAATACACCACACCGATGCACTACCTCCGTCACTGGCTGATCAAAGTACAGCCTTTGCAGGTGCTTGTTGCGTTTTGACCCACCGTACTCCTCATGCCTATTCCTCCGCCCAAGGTCCCTACTTACGTGAAATGGAACTATACAAAACCACCTAAAAACTAGCAAATGATTACAGGTGTTTCAGGTCCAACCATAGTTGTGTAAGGATTTTGTTTATCCGCGTGGGTTGTTTGAAATCAATGAAGGTGAGTATGAATCAGTTTTGACCCTCAGATTCTGTTGCAACAGCCAAATGTGTAATTTACTGTTTTGCTCGCTCCTCTGAAGTAGTGCCAGTATGAAAATGGACAAATTAGCAGTGTGTTCATTGTAACAGATACAAAAACTTATTTCGTTGTGGAATGGGGACTGGAGAATCTTACTAATTATCCTGGAAGATGATGTCACACACTTAGAATTTGGATTTCTGATTATTGTTGTTTTGGTTTGGCCCTGCTTGTTGCCAGGAGACAGTCTTCTGAGGGAAGTGATTTAGGATGACTGTACCACCTATTTTACTGTGTTACTTTGAGTTGAATTAGCAGACAATGCTTTACAGACTGCAGCTAGAAATAAACTATAAGGAAACTTATTGGGAGATGGTCCAGACATGCTGGTACCTTTTTTGTTTTTACTTAGAGGTTACAAGCCTCCTCAGTTGCCCCGCTTACCTTAAGTTAAAGGCTCAGAAGTTCACCTTAAGGTATTCAGTATTTTGTTTTAAAACTGTAAAAGCACTAAAGGACCAGGAATAGTTGATAAAACGCCTGGAATTTACTGTATAAACCCTGTCAGACACCAGCATTCCAAGTGATGTCATGCCTGGCATTCTCAGAGAATTGACTCTGCATGACTTCCATGTCTAGGTTTGTGTGTGTGTGTGTGTGTGTGTGTGTGTGTGTGTGTGTGTGTGTGTGTGTTTGGCAGTGTGTGTGCGTGTTCTGTTGAGTCAAAAGGCTGATTTTACCAGGAACAGAAGCAG
>CAAE01014338.1:141841-156452 GCA_000180735.1 Tetraodon nigroviridis | reverse complement strand
TACTAACCTATGGTGTGACTTATGTGCCCATACCAGAGTTATCACAAAAGCACATGGTTGTTAAAACCCTAGAAGGAGCAGTGGACACTTTATACTCCTAGATTTGAAAAACAAATCTGTGTTGGTTTGCCCGTTATGACATGATCATTTTATTTGATTAGAGAAATGTTTCTTCCTGACTCTTGAGAAATACAGATGGAGACATCCTCTTTCCGGAAGTTGCGCCAAGGATATCTGACCAATTAGGAAACACTCAAACACTTTACACGCCTGCTCAAATACATACACACTACCTTGAGGTCCTTCCCGTTTTTCCTTTTGATACACAAAAGCTTTTGTGTTCTGTTTCTGTGGGACATTTTTAAAGCGGTTGCAAAAAGGCTGTGTTGGTCAGAGAGTTCAACAAAACCCAAATTACTGGACTCAGAATCACTGGAAAGACAACACTGGGGAGCAGAAACCAGCTTGATCTTTCACCACTTCCTTCTGGCCTTACTCCATCCTTCTTTCCCTCTTTCTCTCTTGTTCTCCTCTGTCTCTGTCCATTCTTCCTTCCTTGCTGTCTTCTACCTTTCCTTGACTAACGTGGTCTCATTCCTCCAGATTTATTGGTTCCGGGGGTGAGTTGGGCCCTTTCTGAAGGCACTTTAAAAGGTACAGAGTTTCCAGCATGTTCTATGTGTCCCTTAAATCCACCACCACCCACTACCACCGACCACGACCACCCACCATGGTGGCTTGGGTTCAAATTTCTAATGATCACGGGAGGTAGGGCCCCATGCCCGTCCACACCCCCTTCCTCTCTCCCATCAGCCCTCAGTCTGCTGGACATGCTGTTACCTGTTTTCTCTGTCGTGGCATTGTTTATCACAGATGTTCCACGCCGTCCATGACCCATCCACCGTTCACAGCACTGAACTGCCCTCCCGCCACAAATGAGGACCTCAGTCTGAACTCCAAAGATGGCAAATGATCCACCAACCGGAGTTAAAGATACAGTTCCCATGGCAACAGACATACCACAGATTGCTTTCAGTACTGTAGCCAGCAGTTTGTGATTTTACTGGTTAGCTCCAGGGGTGGATATCTTGTTTCAAAATTAGGGGGACAATAAAACGGACATTTTGTTAAATGCAGTTTTTTAGTGGGACACCAAGGTTGTCAATATACAGTTTACCAAAAGCTGCATAAAAAAAACAAAATATCTTCTATATTTATTTTATGTAGGATGATTAAAAGGCAAACCATTTTTAATGAAGTAAAAAAAAAAAGTACATTCCAAAGAATCTAAAATAAGATAGAGGAATTTCATCATCCAATCCTCAGTAACAAGCTGCGATCCACTTGCCTCTTTACTTTTCCTGTAATTTCAGCTCCATTGCTTTTTCTAATAAGGTCCACTAACAAGGTTACTGCTCCCATCACATGCCACTGGACCGCAGAATTACAATCAAGAGTGTTGTGTTAGTGATTGACTTACGTCATCCATTGCAGTAAAATATGTCGGCAAAATTACTACAGATGAAAGTGCATTATTAAACAGCAGTATCGCACGATTTAAAACACCACAACTGATCGTCCGAAAGCGTTGCAGCTTATCAGTGAATGCACTAAGTAGTTTACTGAAGACAACTCCCTATGTAGTGAGTAATGAATAGAGAATTAATAGGTACTTTCAGACACAGTCATTGTGTTTCCTCTTTCTGTGATCATTAGTGGAGTATGATTAAATCGGGATCATGACAAACTACAAGAACCTGCCTCGCTCTAATGGCTGATTTGTTACAACACAGAGAGGTCAGATAGACAAGCTGTTATTAGGCAGCATCACAGCAGGTTTGTTATTGTAAAGGTCAGTTCTGGTTTGATATGGCATCTTGTTGCTACATGAACACAATTGGTACAGTGAGGTGTGTGAGTGTTGTTTAGTTCAGTTTATTCATATAGCACCTTTCACAATAGAAATGGTCTTTGGTGCTAAGAGGCAGAAACCTAGAACCTGAATCTCCAGGTAAGCACAGTGACAAGGAAACTTAACAGGATGAAACCTTGAGAGCCAAGCTTACAAGCAGGAACTATCCTAAAAACATATGGCTAACGATCAGTTTCCTTTTAATCAGAAAAAAAGAAACTTTAAACAGTGGGGACTTTTGTGAATTTTACAACATTCAAAAGAATGTAAAAAGGAAAGTGGGAGAAAGAGACCTAATATGATAATTAAACTACAGTTTATGGCATCAGGTGATAAAATGTTCACATTTCTACACACAGCTGAGTCACATGTTCTGGTGACAACTGACCAAAAAGGAGAGGTGGAAACTGTTTGTTGTCCAGAGTTGAAAGACTGAATAACACCAGAGTGGGAGGATGAGAAGATAACGTGTAAACAGGCAGCAACAGAAGAAGAAGATTCTTCCACAGACTTGCCTCTGATGTTGCTGTGAGGCGTTAGATGCCCTGATGTGTGCTTTAGATATGAGTATGCCAAGCTCGTAGCCCTTCCAGACGTCACTTAGAGAATTGTAGATGTGCCACGTTAACAGATGGCCCTGGACACAGACTCAGCAGCTCTGTCTGGGTCAGCCCCCACATGAATTCTCTCATCACATCTTGCCCCAAACAGTCATCTTATCATGAAGTACATGGTGAAAAACAGTGAATTTGCTTCAAACATTTGACATTGTGCAGCATTCACATGGAAGGGTTAGGTCATACTTTTTTTTAAATTAGTCTACCGGGTCCATTGCCTCCCATGTTGATGGTGAAATGTTGTTTTGCATATTTAATGTGGATTGCCTGAGGTGCCGGGCAGAACACTGGGTTAATTTTCAGGCTCTATACATAGGCAACCTGCAGCTTTCTGTAAATCAGCCTCCTACTCGTTTATAAAACAGCTCCTCCACTCTCTGTTCTGTGCATTTCAGAACTGCACACCGCAGTTAAAAGAAAAAAAACAAAAAGCCCACAACGTTAAAGGTGCCCCGTGGACGTTTGCTTTCTAATCAACCTAGTTATATTCTACTTTTTTGGTATATTCTAGCTATTTATCTCCATTGTTTTACCTAAACATATGTAATGAGCTTCTTTCCTGAAGGAAAGACCTAGAGTGGCATGTTTTTGAACACGAATACCTCATTGCCAAGTCTCACTTTCTATCCTGCGTTTGTGTTGTCTCATGGCTTGTTACTGCCCCCAACTGTTAATCAGAGGAATAGGAATGGGGGAAAATCGTTTTAGTTTGGCTAATAATTAGTTGAATTGGTGATTAATTGCTGTGCTATTCAAAACTATTCTGCTGCAGTGGCCAAAGCACATTTGTTTACCATGACCTTTTTCACCCTTTATAAAAAATGTATATTCTAGAGACTGCACATTGAAAAACACTAATTAGAAACTCATGTGCACTGAGGATTTGACACTTCCATGGTCTCAAAAGCAGGTGAGACTAAATGGTGCAAAGGTTCTTTTTAAGCTTTTACAAATACACGTAAATGAAACAACCTAGCAGCTCGGTCGATCTGTTTCTGAAGCCGGGAGGAGCTCCAAAAGCCAGAGGTAAAGCTTGCAAAAGAAGAGGTTCGACTCAGTCCAAGCATCAGCTGACACGGGGAGTGTGCCTGTTGTCTTCTTTGTGTGGAGGTCCAAATCCTCATCACCTGGAGGTGGGTAAACAAAGTTGTTTCCCACGTTTGTTGCGCTAATCTGCCTTGTCAGTACACGGCCAGCAGTCAAGAATATGTCGAAGATAATAGAATCATCCACTCACACTTACTTTAGTTATGCCAAATCTGGGAACACACACGCACAGACACACGCACACAGAAAGCCAAAACATCGGTACGTTTGACATTCCATGTATTGCTGCTCTTCCTCTGTTGTATCTGGGTCAGAGCTTCCGGAGAGATGCATTTAAACAGAAGTTCTTTCGTCTACTCCTCTGCAGCATGTGTTGTAATTACCAGTTTTAGCCCAGAAAGACAGTGACAGGCAGTGGTAAGAAGTCTCAGAGCTGCTGCTTGGGGGTGAGAAACTTTAAAGCCACAAAGTGTAGGTAGTGGTGTCAAGTGAAGCATCAAGTGTGATGAATCTTTTATAACTTTTGGGTTAGTGAAGTCGAAACTGCATGAGAGGATGAACGTGCGGTTTCCTGACACCTTTCAAGACAAAAATAAATAAATAAATGGCATCGCCATTGTGAATCTTTGCTTTAAAGACAATTAGATGGTGTTTAAAGGACAAATTAAATCATAAATGATCTAATAAAACTCATTTGTCTTTAGTAAACATAAATTATCTCCTGCATCAATCACTCAAATGTAATAGAATGAGTAATAACGTTCATTAATCCCACAGAAGGTAGTATTCATTATTAATTGCTGTAAAAGAGCCTAGTCGCTTAGACTAAGATGCTGTGAGTAATTTGTTGGCATCGAAAATACCCAAACACCTCTTGCAGTGAATGTTTTATATTAGAAATGCTCTCAATGAATATTTCATAAAGGAAAATGTGAAGAAGACACAGCAGAGTGACGTTTGGGGTTTCTGTTGTTCTACAGAAAAAGATGTGATAAGAGGGACATAAGTTCTCCGATTTGGGAGTGATGATTCATACATTCCATTACAAGTTGTTTTTAACAGCAATTTAAATAATTACTCGTAATGTTTACATTTATGGTTGAATCGTGTTAAAGTTATAGCACAGATAGGTCACACATTTTATCCTCCTATTTCTGCAGACCCCATTGTGGTTACACCCTTTGGTGTGACCTGTTCTAATAACAAAATTAGCTAGCATTATACACTGTCTAAATGTACCTTCTAATCAAAACTTATTTTCTGGTCTGATGGTTTTTTCACCGTTTTCTTGTTTTCCTCCACTGTCCTCCTCACATCCCGGCTGAGCCGTGTGCGTTGCGATGCTATGTTCTTTCTATCTACAGCAGCAGCACCCAACAAACTGAACATTTAGCAGCAGCTCTTAATTAAATAACACACTGATATCTGATCCATACTGAGAGAATCAGGTTTTAAGTAATATTAGGCCATCATACTAAGTGATGATAGGTGACTGCCTATCTTCGCTCGGCAGTCACCCAAATGCGCTGACCTGATGGATGCTCAGGGTCACTATGGGACAGATGAACTTAGAAGTTAATTAAAGACTTTATGGCTATTGAGAAACACAAAAGAATGCGATATTGTGAACAAAGGAGATTTATTTAAGAGATTCTACATGTGATTTTAGGTTTGGGATTGGAAGTATATTTTCCATAATTGCATGATGATGATTCTATTACTCAAAAGGATTTGGGGGACAATCCCTAGGCCATTACGCCCTTACCAAGCTTTTACATCGGTCTATGACTTTTCATCTCTCGTTCTCCGTTTTACTTCGTCCTCCACTCACGCCGTCCAGTCACTTGCCTTCATTCAGTCCCCCATTCCAGTTGGTCCATTCTTATCAAGTATGACTCAGAAAGAGGTGTGTCAGTCTACCATGCAAATTTTCAAGTGTTTGTGTGTGTGTGTGTGTGTGTGTGTGTGTGTGTGTGTGTTATCATTGTCATATTTAAATGATGTTGTGTTTTCTTATTTCTCCACATCTTTTTTCCTGGTCCCCTCAATATGCTCTGCTGCTCCTATCTGTCATTTCTCCACTTATTGTGGTTTCAACTGTTTTCTCCCTTGTATTTGTGCCTCTTTTGTGTTTTCTATTCAAGCAGGGCAGCAGAGCTTTCGGGAAATCCAGTTGAATCTCTTTCGTTTTGATTATTATTTGACTGTTTATCCTGTGGGCCTTTTCTTTGTCTACTGCGTTTGCCAGTGTTTCCAAATTGGACACTTTGTCCGGTGACACATTTTTCCTGGCAGACGCCGAGTCCCAAAGTTTACCTCTGAGCCATTCACAGGAAGGACAGGGACATAAAAGCAGCACTCACTTTCCAAACAACCTACCACCCTGTAAATGTAAAAACAAATGTGTTCCGTGCTGACATTTTACTCCTTTATATCAAAAACTTCATAGCTCTTTGCTGCTGCTTTTCTGATCTCTGCCCTGCTCCTGCTTTCACAACCATTATTATTTGCCAAACATCTCCACTTTGCTCTTTCCTTCAGCCATACCAATTCCATTTCACACACCAGTATTTCTGTCATCGATAAACATTTGATTGATCCGAACTCCAGAGGAAGTGAGCAGAAAAAGTGTCCATTCAGCCAAAGCTGTAGCAGTATCTCTTGTGTAGCACCTGGAGTAGCAGACACCACATTCTCTCCGCATCACAACCAATTCTAGGAAACCCCACATGATCACCACATGCCGCACATGTCGTGTAAGTAGCTCAACCACAACGTAGCCTCAGTGCTATGCTGTGTCCTATCGAATTCATCAGCCCCACCCCCGAATTCCAAGGGTCTGAAATGTGTCTGTATTTCCCAACAAAGACCGCCTCGGAAATGTAATGATTATGTTTTTGAGAGTGGCCGCGTCCAAATGGCAACCCCCAGGCCGAAATATCCACCGTTGGTACAATGAGGGTCTTGGGGTTGTTTTTGGACAGGGAATGCTGTTTGTCTGTTTATTTTTATTTTTATCAGAACTTGGGCAGATCTTCAGTCTGGGTTTAAGATCTCATTACAGTCAGTGAAGGGACTCTAAAAACCAAATGTCCACATGATCCAGCTGCATTCCATTTCTTGTCCCTAACTCTTGTAATTCTACTCTTGGACCGTTGAAATTTTTGTAATTTGGAGAGCATCAATCCAATGATACAGGCAGAGGACAGCCTTTATGCTGAGCAAACCTTCAGCTCAGCATGAAAGAAAATGCTTTGATTTTAAAGTTTGTTGCTCAACAGAGACATTTACAAATCAGCTACGGGTACATCGTCACCACTTCATTAGCCTCGGAAATTTTTCAGAATAATTAAATTGGCTGTCAGGTTCAGGAAGTCTTAGATAAATGGTTTTTCAAAGATGACTGACTTTAAATGTCAGTGATTTCATAATAATTGGAATAATGACTGTGTCAGCACCACAGTTAAAGTCCATTCTTGATCAGCAGACTAATCAAATATTGGTTGGTTTATTAAACAAATAAATAACCAAATAAACTTAGTGAGGTTATGTGGACATTTTACCAAAACTATATACAGTATTAATATATGGGGGGGATTTCATGATTCTTTAACAAGCACGTTGAGATCTCAATCCTATGGCATCTGCTCAGATCTGGAGATGCAGCTAGTCTGTGATATGAGGATGGGGGCAAAGGGCAAGCATCACTGCCTGCAAAAACAGGTTTGCCAAGTTGTCACTGCTCTATTTCCTTTGCTCCTGTCCTCACTGAAAGCCATAACAGCTAAAGGAGGAAGTGAGAGAGGAAGAAATTCATTGCTGGGAAAAATACACCTGCTGCACCCTGCTGCAGTTACAGTGTCACTTTTATGTTTACGCAGTGATCATGATCACAAGTACACTCAAAAAGATAAATTAGGAGCTGGCACTGCTGGAAATGCAAAACAACAAAGCTAACATCCATTAAAAAGGCCTACCAAACACTTTAAATGTGCTTTATGAGCTGAGCACTTGTCAGGTGTTTTGATAGTACAGTTTAAAATGGTTTTACTGGGTGGAAATGGATCAATAAGAAAAGCTTGAATACAGAAATGTTGCCTTCTTCTGTTGGAAAAATATAACTCCTTGTTCGCCTTGCACCTGCTGGTAAGTAGAACAGTAAAACTAGTGTTCTCTTATCCATTGATCATGGAGGATGGAGTGAATACAGCTGTTGCTCTCCTGAAGAGCATGCCTGCTTACACAAATATATAGTGTATCTACATAAATCTACGACAGGTACCTTTCCTCTCAAAATTTATAGCTCATGGAACCTATCATGATCTATAGGGACTAATGCAGCCCATTTTTGAGTGTTTACCACAGTCTAAACCCCACCTGTAAATTATGCAAGCTGTGCAAGGAATATCAGGAAATCTAACTCATGTGGCCTTTGACTTATTTATTAGTTTCAGTTTTGTCAGCTTTTCCTGGCCTCAAGTACCAATATGATGTGGTTTTGGCCAGCCTTGTTGATATGCTTTACAGCGAGTTTTTTTTTTTTTTTTGTTTTTTTGAGTCGGCGTTTCCATTTTTTCTGTCAGTCCATCTATCCACAAAGTCCTTGTCAGTAGTGGAAAAACAAGCACAGAATTTGTTTTTTGGCCATGTCCAGTAACCATAAATACAATTCCAGAAGTCTCAGTGTTGAAAAGTTAAATGTTAAACAAGTGTGTCACAGTGTTTCAGGGCAGTGATTCGAGAAGTCAAACTAACACCAGAAGCCACATTATTTTCACATTCTGGCATGCACATCTCCACAGTGGGTCAAAGAGAGCAAAAGTCCAGCTTCTGCTCTCTTTAGAGTGCAGCTCGGACCACCGGTGTTCATGCCGACTTTACCCCAATGATCTACTGGACAGAATTCTGCAGACTTCTATCAAACTTCAAAAGATGCCATCCACGTAGAGCCAGGTTGGAACCTGTCATGCAGAGACAGCTCAATGTTTGGTGAAAGCAGCTCTGCGTTAAAGGCCTCTAATCTCCATATTTACTATTATATTATTATATATATTTACTGACTCAAAGACCTTCTCACTTTTTTCATCTGCTAGTCAAGGTGTCAAAGGTGTTAATGTCCAACCAAGGCCGGATGACGCTCTTTTCAGATTAGATTCATTCAGAGAAATTATTTAGTGTTAAATTAAAAATCCCAAAGAAAAAAATCTCATATTAGGGAGGACTGGTGCTCCAATTTCAATTCTATCAAAATTGGCTGTTTCTTATCATCACAGACATGAGCTTCACGACAGACCTTCCATAACTCAGTTATTGGAATTATGAGATAAACTGTTTATTAAAGCCCAGATTTCACTTGCCTTTGAGTTATAGTAGGTCCCAGATTTACTGGTTGATTGGGAGATGAACTGAAATTGGTTCAGGTAGATGTCCAGTCATACTTATCACTGCTGTCATTAGTCCAGATATAGGGATAAGATTTCACCACTGAGGGAAACACAGGACACACACATTGCACACACACTCGTGGGAGCCATTCCAGCTCAGTACAGTGGCACAGCTGGGCTAATTGGGTAAAGAGAAAGCACTCTCTGCACCCTGAGGACTTTCACCTTTCGAGGGTCTCTCTGGTGTAAGTGTCTACAGCTTCCGTGTGACCTTGAGGCCTTCTCACAATGACAGACCTATGAGGTGATTTAAAGTGTGAGCTTCCTCTCTGGCTTTCATCCTAACTCCTAGCCCATCCATCCATTATCGCCATGTGGAGATGATGGATGGGCACCGAGATCTTTTTGAGTGAAGAGATTTAAAAGCAATGGCTATTGACAAGGGAGATCTCAAAGCTAAAGTCACCCTGGCAACAGTATCATTCCATCATACACATTCTAAGGGTTGATTGAAGTAATTGTCAGTCAATTGAGATTTGATTTGTATAGTAAATCCTGCGAGCTGCAGGAGGACTTTGCTTTTAGTTTCACCTCCCTGGCTGTTATCTTTTCTAATCTCTTCACATATCAGTCCAGTACAACAGTAACACATTAGAACTTGTTTTACTAACAATCCTTTAGCACAACAGCTTTGGTGGCTCCAATCTCCAACCTAGCAGGTCTACAAAAGGGCGTCCCAGTATATTACCTCGTCTCATCTTATGACCCCCCCTCCCCCCGCCCCCTTACTCCACTCCCTATGTTCCACCCCCACGACTTCCCCTTTCCAACAGAAGCTCAGAGTAAGCCCTACTACTCTGACTACTCCCCCACCCGCCTTCTCATCCACAAGATGTGCACCAGCCATTACCTTGACCTGTTCATCACCATAGTCATCGGGCTCAATGTCATCGCCATGTCCATGGAGCACTACCAGCAGCCGGAGGTCAGTTTTTACTGTATTTATGACTTTTGAATGCTACATCAATTGTATAATTTATCAAAAGGCAACCTTAGAAATGAAAATCTCTTTGGAAATTAGGAGAAACATGCAGTAATGCTGGACAGGTTAGTGCAAGTCTCATGTTATCGGTATTTTTAATTTTGGTTACACGCAATAATCTAATAATTAGTAATGATGACCACCAGTTCTTTATTACCATCAGTACTACAGCTGATACATCCTATTTCTGTTAATGTGATTCCATTATCACTGTGTAACATTTCTGTTTTTGGCACACTCAGGAGTTGACTGAGGCTCTAAAGATCTGCAACTACATCTTTACCCTCATCTTTGTCCTGGAGTCGGTCTTCAAGTTGGTGGCCTTTGGCTTCCGTCGCTTTTTTAAGGACAAGTCAGTGCCTTAGAGCAAATCTCTAAAGAGAGTGATGACTTTTATTTTGAAGGGAAGGTTGATAAGTGGACTTTTGTGAAGGTGGAACCAGCTGGACCTGGTCATCGTGCTGCTGTCTATCATGGGTATTACTCTGGAGAAAATCGAGGAGGCCTCACTTCCCATCAACCCCACCATCATCCGGATCATGAGAGTTCTGAGGATAGCACGAGGTACAAAAGCATTCCCACACTGTTCAGGCTGTCCTTTCAAACTACAAAATGTTGCAGTTTGAATACGACTACTGCGTATATCACATTTGCATGATTGGTCTCAGCAGGGTGTCAATTAGCCAGATGGTTTCGAGAAATGCAGCACTAAGTAGAAGAGAGAAAAAGAGAACGAGGGTAAGGTGAGGGAATGCAGCAGAGACACACTAAGATTGTAACCAAATTTGGCTGTGAGAGGCTGAGAGGCCTTAAACACAGGTGGATAACTAATGAATGACCTGAAAATAGATTAAAAGGAAATGGGGAAAAAGTTGGGAAGAAGGACAATTGATATTAAAATAATAAATGTTGACGCAGGGTGAATGAGGATAATGGGGAAAGGTGTGTGAGAGGAGCCAGTAGTATATTTCCACAGGGCAGAGAGGGCGCCAGTGTTGTTAAAGAGATGCAGTACATTTGGCAGGAGGGAAACGGTCCATTTGCTCCAAGCTGATTGCTTGCCCTGGTGATTAAGGGGAAGGAAATTTCTCTTGCAAAGGGAAGAGCAGATGAAGGGGAGGAGCTGAGGAGGAAAGTCTGTCTTTGTCAGTTTACGGGAAAAAGGTAGCAACATGGAAGTTCTTCTCATGCCCTGACATACATAACACATAAAACAAACATGTCATCCATTAGTAGAAACTAGGTAGCTTGTTGTATGCTAACTGGTGCTGGTGCCTCCCCAGACGGCATAGCATATCCGTTTGTAGTTGTGTGGACATCATCTCCTCTACTATGCTGTAAACACCAAATTGTTCACACATCAGCTTACATCAGCAATAGTTCCTGTTGCTGAGTTAGACCCAGGCCTAAAATCGATAGCAATTTAGTTACTCAAAATTTGTTAATGTAACTAAATCTATTCTATGTGTTGTTAGCAAGAACTTGCAAAGAGGATTGTGCCTTCTAAGTGCTGAATTCTGTATCTTCGCTCTTACTGCCATTTGTTTCCTTTGTGCCCTTGCAGTACTAAAACTCTTGAAGATGGCGGTGGGAATGAGAGCTTTGCTGGACACCGTCATGCAAGCGCTGCCTCAGGTACTGCATCAACTCTACTAAAGAAAATTCCACTGATGCTACGTCCTCTCTGTTCCCTTTTCATGTCCTATTATATACCACTAAAGCTGTTGTTAAACTTAGTTCCCAGAGACACTTCTTTTTTTGGTAGGTATTCCTCTGTTTTAGCTGCTGTGTTCCCATAAGCTTTCTTGCGCTCTCTACCAGCTCTTATTTGCATAACCATCCCCCTTGAAGAGAAGAGCACTGAATTTACAGCAGTACTGTGTTAGGTCTAAAAGATGGTGGGTGGATTGGAAGCTGCGGAGTTGGAAAAGTAGAACACGGCGCTGTTTCGACTGGGAGGAAAAGGCGTCCCAGCATGCTTTATTGCTTTTATTCTGAGAGAATGTCAAAGTTGTGTGGACAAAATCTGTTTTGGGCAGTGCTGAGCCATACCTCCCGTACATTATCTGCTGTGTGCTTTTTAAATGCAGAACATTATATATATTTGTGTGTGTGTGTGTGTGCACTCTGACTGAATCCCTCCCACCCTTTGTTCTCTCTCTGCAGGTGGGGAATCTGGGTCTTCTCTTCATGCTTCTCTTCTTTATCTTTGCAGCCCTGGGAGTGGAGCTGTTTGGTGATTTGAGTAAGGACACATGCAGTACGCGTGCAGGCAGACGAGACAAAGATTCACACATATTCTTCCCAGTCAGACCGTGCATGCACCAAGTGTTTCAAATTTTCCTCTGCGGGTTTAAGCTCTTAGAACTCTTATCTAAAGTGATGGAAGACCTAACAGAATTCTCTGATTTTTGCTAGCGTTTGTCTTTTTTGCCCTCCTTTGTTTTTCTCACTTTTTCCTCTTCCTCCTGTCTTTCCTGCTGCTTCTCACTCCATCAGTTTGTGATGAACTCCACCCATGCGAAGGTCTTGGACGTTATGCCACATTCAAAAACTTTGGCATGGCATTCCTGCTGCTCTTCAGAGTGTCAACAGGAGACAACTGGAATGGCATAATGAAGGTAAAACTGAAATTTTATTTTTGGGGTCTTTTTTTTGTTATTTGTTCAGAATAGTTTTGCCCTTTTAAGCCCTGAGTTTCCAAATGTCCTCAAGGTTACGAGGAGTGTAATTGCAAAACTTGTAATCTAATATACATTGACTTTTATTGGGTTATTTGTCATAACTTTACAAATCAGATTTAAGTTGGACAAGGTACTGCACGGTCCACTCTGATGTCAATTTGTCGTGGCTGCATTCAGCTTTTAGTATAATGAGACAGAGTTGTAGAGGTAGAAGAAGAGCAAATGACACAGTGTACCCTTTTAATTTTGTTGTACGTGCATATATCAAGCAACCACCTCTGCAGATTTGGAAGGGTATACTAGCTAAAAGACATGAGCGTGCTATAGTGTAATTCGGCTTTATCATCAATACTCGTTCACGACGACACCGTGGTAGCATCTGTTAATTAGCACTGCAGCAATGCCATAGCATATATTTGCATATTTCATTGACATAATAACAACACTGAAGCTGACCTCTCCCTTTGTGAACATCTTTCATGTTCTCCACTCAGGACACCTTAAGAGACTGTGCCCATGAAACCACCACCTGCTACAACACTGTGGTCTCTCCCATCTACTTTGTGTCCTTCGTTCTCACTGCCCAGTTTGTCCTGGTCAATGTTGTCATTGCTGTCCTGATGAAGCACCTGGAGGAGAGCAACAAGGAGGCTAAAGAGGAGGCAGAGATGGAGGCAGAGTTGGAGCTGGAGAGCAGAGCTCAGTTGGAAGACATGACACCGAGGTCACCCCAGCTCAACCCTCTGGCAATGGGCCTGGACAGGCTGAGTTTAGGAGGTTCACCCTGGAGGTCCCCTGGAGAACAGTACAGGGAGCAGGGAGGAGACGTCCCTATGGACTCCCCCACAGCAGACATAAGCAGAGACTCTGTGAACGTCAGAGCAGATCCTCCATCATGTTTGGAGCCAACACTGGAGGTAGTACATCTCTTTGTGTCACTTTTACACTTGTGTTCTGTTTCCTTTATTCACATTTTTGTGCGTTTCCACAGAAAAGTAGCTAGTCCCTGGTATCTTGTGCTGCTTTTTCTTAGTATCTGATCCTACAGGGTTCCAAAAAAGCCGATGTATGTTTTTAAAAACTAAGGTATACACTGCAGATACTTATTTAGAGAGTTGTCACAGTCTCATTGCATCATCAACAGTAGCCATACTGTTAGCTACAGCGTTGAGAGCAGTGCTATCCCCTGCTCGCTATTTTTAAACAGCTTTTAAAAAGCTGTTGTTGCAATCATTTTCTTTGTTCTTGGTTCTTCTCGTTCTTTCTTAAAACGGCAGCAAAATGTGCCCAACATTGACCTTTGAGGAGCTACAAACTACAGTACTTGTAATGAAAATGTCCCCAAAAAGTACCAGCTCCCAAAAGTGAGTAGAGCTAATATGGCGGTGTGGATTAGCTTCAGAACATAGAATCTACAATATAAATGTAGAAGGGGACCAGGTCCATCTGACGTTACACTTTAAACTATGGTTGCTGTCTTAGTTGCACCTGTAAGATACCTGCTGCTACTCATACACACATAGCTTTTCTACATCTACATGTTTGCAAAAAAAATTGATAAAATTGTAAAAGCCCTCTTGATAACATCTTTGATTCGTTCAAGAAGAAAACAGGCTGAAAATAGAGCACAACAGCGCCATCATGAGACTGAGAGCTAAAATATTACACAAAATGTAGGAACATGCAGAGAAACTACAATATTATCTTTTCCTAATCAGATGTTAGCTTTGGTTGACAAGTAACACATTTCGTTTATCCCTGTAGATCACTTATGCATAATTTCCAAACAAAAGACCAATATTTTTATTCTGTTCAGCAACGTGTTTTTGTATTAAGGTAAAGATTTACACAAGACACAGATTTGTTCATTATGTTCCACAAACTTAAATTTGTCCCATGTTTATGTAGATAAAACTGTTGAGTGT
>CAAE01014338.1:116047-141557 GCA_000180735.1 Tetraodon nigroviridis | reverse complement strand
GGGGGGGGGGGGGGGGGGGGGGGGGGGGGGGGGGGGGGGGGGGGAGCCCCCACCCCCCCAAACACACATACCCCTAACCCCCTTGAAAAAAGCCATCTATCTCTCTCTCTCTACTGCTCTTTCCAAATAATGTCTTTCTTTTACTCTCTTGTGGAAGACAAGTGACGGTGCAGTGTTTTAGTGCCCCAGTGTGGGAGTCAGTGGTAAAACAACAGAAGGATTTGGGGAGGATGGTTAGAAAGACTTGATGTATTTTCCAATAACATCAACACTACTGTTTGCTTTGGTTCACTTTATATGTGATTTTTCTGTCTTATTTTTGTGTCTGTGTTTTTACCTGATTGCTTACCCCCTCCCCCCCGTGATTGAACCTTTCTTCCACATTTATTTACATGTCTCTGTCTTCTGTATTTTCTTCCCCTTTATCCCTGTCTGTTCTTCTACACCTTCTCTGCCTTTCCTGTTCCTGTTTCCCTCTCTGATTTTTTTTGGTTTACCTCAGTTTGTTCAGCGGAGATCCCAGTTTGATTCGGTCTCCCTGGTCATCCAGGGCTCAATGGAGGGAGAGTTGAATTTGATGGACAACCTTTCCGGCTCTATCTGCCACTACTACTCGCTGCCCCCCAGGCCTAGCAAGCGCAGCACCGACAAAAAGGTCAAAAATCGCCAAAATGATGACTCACTCCCTCCATTTCATGTGTAGGGCTGCACAAGAGATAAAATAAAATGAAAAACGACTACGACGTAGTCCCAGCTTTAAAATTTGATTACTGCAAAAAATCCAGTAACACTGGAGACAGTTTTCTTTTCCTTTATGCAAGCCAGAAAAACAATCTGTTTTTTTAAACGGTTGGCAAAACCTTAAAGGTCAGTCCTTCCTAATTTAATTAGTGTAAAAAAAAAACTTTTGAAAAGTCCTTGAACTTTGTTACACTGATTGTCAGTTACAGTGGTCATACAGTTATAATAAATTCTAGAATTGTTTAGTTATCTACTGTAATGACCTGGATTGTCCACATCATGTGTCACTTTTGTGATTTTGGCAGCACAAAATGTGAAACAGAAAAACAGGTTTTCATGACCTACATAAAAAATGAGTCAGTCTTGTTTAGGACTAAGAAGCAGTTTTTGCTTAAAAAAAAATGTAGATGTACTGAGAATGCATTATGAATGCAGTAACGAACGTGTCACATAAACCATCACTGTTGGTGAAAAACAACTACACAAAATGACTGTAAAAGTTAGATACCAAAAAAAAGATGATTAAAAGTCCACACAAGAATAAACTAGTCTTTTTCTTTTCCTAGTTGTAACAGTGACACCTGCTGGTCGCTCATATTACAGCAGGCCCCCACGAGTAAGAGCGTAGTTGTTGCACCGCCGCGCACAACCAATGTGCTGCCTTTCTACCCAGTGTTTGTGGTGCATGAGGGTTACCCTAAGAGCAGGTCAGAAATATACTCCACTGAGAATAAAAGTCTGTCTTTGATGGGGGAAATTTACACTGGGAAAATAAAAGCAGACAGAATTTCCTGTACATAAAAGAAAAAGAAAAAAAAGCCCTGGATTAATTCTGGTCAGGATCCAATAGAAAATGAGTTAATGGTTAGGAAACATAGGATAACAGAACTGTGTGGATAGGTGTGCTGTATACAGCATACCTACGTGTTGGGAATTGTAATAAACTGAATTTTTGTATATTAAATGAATAAAAAAAAGTTGGAGGAAAAAAAACCCCGAAAACTAATTTCCAGTAAAATGAACTCAGAGAGTTTTATTGACTAAATTGTATAACTCAGTACCAGATTAAATTGCTTAAAGATGGTTGAAGTTTTTGGTTAAGTCTGTGGCCTCTGAAGATTTCTTTTTTTTCTGCAGGATTACATCCAAACTGTCTGAAACACACATAAAAAGAACTGAAATCAAACCAGCGTGGTATCTGCAGTGGTGTACAGCCCTACGGCCATTACCATTTTGCATACTGGCATTCTTCCTTCTGCATATAACTTCCTTTTCCAACCAACCCCGCTGCCTACCAGAGAGCAATGCACCTCCTACCGCCTCAACTATGATCTCATCTCCCACCCTCGCGTCTTCACTCTTATATTCATTCATGCGCAGCAGGTTGTTGGCTTCGTCCAGCAGCTTCCGTGGTGTGATTCAGACATTTCTTCATCACACGCCAGGTGTGCGTGTACTTGTGTTTATGACTGTAAAACCGAGAATATCTGATTTCATGCACGGTAAACCGTGCTTTTTAATGCTGCATCAGAACAAATGATGGCAGATATTATGATTTGAGCCCTAAAGGTCAAATTTCTCCATACGAAGCATCGTCGGTCCCTGTCAAAATTCATTTGCTCCTTTTCAGCAGGTTATGGGTCAACTAAATAAAAAGCAAACTACTGAGGCAAATATGCAGATAGTTTGAAAACACTGGTATTGAAAAAGTTCCTGGCCATTCATAAAGATGTCTGCAGTTTTAAGAATAACTATGCAAGCCTCTCCTAGAAAAAGGTCAACAGCGTCACTGCAGCAGGATTGTTCCTTCCCTCCCTGTTAGATGGTTGGTTAGTTCTGATGGATAATCAATTATTGATGTTTTTACCCAGTCCATATCAAAAGCACTGACTGTATTCCCTAACCGCTGATGTGCCAGGAATGGCATCGATATCCCTGCAGTGGCCACATCAGGCACAGGCAGAGAGCTATGTTGCCTTAGCCGATACAGCCCTAAAGTAGCAATAGATTAAGGTTTTGGGGATCCACCCAGAAAGGTTCGTTAAAGTCTATCTTTTAGGCTGGCTTTTTTACAATTAAAAAAACTAACCAACCAACTAAAAGACAGCGGAAAACATTTTAGTAATCTGCAATTTCCCCTTTTTTCCATGTTTCTTGTCCTCTGCTGACCAGCCATTGTCTCTTCCCTGCCTAGATCCCTCTAGCGGAGATGGAAGCTTTGTCCTTGGCCTCTGAGAAATCCGGGTCCCTAACTCTGACCGACGACTCCGCCCCCGGCGATTTTAACCCACTCTTTCTAAGCAGCCTGGAATGCAATGTACTGACAGTTACTCTTGTTCTCTCCATCATCCCCCCTCCTTTTTCCTCGCAGTATCTTGTAGCTTCTTTTCCGAGGGCACTTTCAAAGTCTCTTGTTCAACAGCTTCTGTCTGGGGTTTGTAGAAAGAAAGTGATTATGTTTATCAGGCACATCCCACCTCTGCTATTAGCACCTAAAGCCCTGCTTACACTCCTGTCACCGCATGGTGAGACCTGATCTATCAAATGTACTCTGCCAGAGTACGGGAAACTTTAAATTGAGATCATTAGCTTTAGCGCTATACAGGTTGCATTAAAAATGAACTAAATGTCATCAGGATGGGTAATTAACAATCACTTAATATGTTCCCAGACTACAAGAGGAATTGAAAGACCCTTGTGATTTTTAACATTGCACTACCAACTTTCTCTTTTTTCATTGCACCCTTCCAGCCTAATGTGTGTGACTCTACAATCCAGTCCAGTGAAGTCCAGTCCAGTAGAGTAGTACGCCTCCTCACCTGCCAGTTTGCAGTTCTTTTTTCTTCGACTCTGATGTCTTGTTTTTCCACTCTTCCTCTAACCTATGCCTCCTCCTTTGCGGTTTTCTCTCCTTGTTCTTTCCCAGAGTTTTGTCCTTATCCTTTGTGCTTTTCATGTTAGTCTACGTTGTTTCCCAGTCTTCTTGTGTGTTTTCATTTGTATAGTTGTTTTGTGTTTTCGGTAACGGGATAAAAACTGGTTTTGGCAATGGGTCAGGATACATGACGTTGCTCCAGCTGGCACACAGTCACAAAACAGACTCGCATACAGACCTTTAAAAGAAACCAAGCACCTGTGAATCTGAAACAGAGCGCAGTCTTGTTTGTGTGATTTGTGGCAGCTCTGTGCTGTTCATCTCTAACCATTCTGTTTGCTATGTATGCAGACGTCTTCTGCTTGTTTCTTAACACGGCATTTCAATAAAAGTAGCTGTAAAAAACGAATGTGTTACCTTATTTGCAACCCCCCATCTTGAAAAAAAAGCCCCTGACTCTTCTCTCTGTCCTCAGCCCGAGCAGCACCATCCGGGTGAAGCAAAGGAGGGGAACCTGCTGAGCGTCAAGAAGCCAACAGTGGGGCGCACACACTCCCTACCCAACGACAGCTACATGTTCCTGTCTCCACAGCCTTGTGACCATGCGACACAAGCACAACTTATAGCACAGACGGAGGGGCCAAAGCACATATCAGGCACTCCTAGGTCCCAGTCAGGTAATCAAAAATAGCACTAACGGAGAGTAACGTAACTCTTGTACTCTGGTCTAAAAACTCCCCTGATGTTAATGTGCAGTCTCCAGAGGATCGGTACATTCCCAACCGGAAGAGTTCTCCCATCAGCTGACAGTCCCCACAGACCTCTTCAGACCCATCAGTCCCCACAGTCACACCGACCTGGAAAGCATACCACGACTCCCGCCGCCCAGACGCACGCATACGCTCAGTCGCACGCTCCGCAGACAGGTGACTGAACCACACTCTTTACTGTACACGTTCAAAGGTTTTATGGACTCCCTGTTTTAACAACTTTAAGATGAAAATAACCAACATGTTCAACAATATAGGCCACATCATGCAAAGCTTCTCAATTTTAAATTTTAAAAACATTTTAAAGAGTAATCAATCAGTTACAGTGCACCTAAAATTTTATTTATACATTGCAGGTTTCTTTTGAAATTCTCCACTTCTTTCCTCCCATATTTGACTGTAAAGAAAAAAAAGAAACCATAACGGATTTCTCAGTCTCTTGTCTGCTTGTACTTAACAGTTGCACTCTCCTTCCATCTTCCTCCCCTTCATTCTAATATTTCTTTTCGCTACTAACTTATTTGCGATCCTCATTTTCCATGCTGTCTTTTATTCTGTGATCTCAGCTCAGCTTAGACTCTGAACTGCTGCTCAAAAACAGATACTACTGTTTTTGAAGTACCCCTAAAAAGAAAAAAAAGGGGGGGAGGGGAAAAATCTGAGCTCATTTTTATTTGTATTCTTTTCTTTGTTAGCCATTATACAGTGTTCTACACAGCTAACCACCAGTCACTCATTTATCTGTTATCAGTAGTTTTTAATGCTGCAACATTTTAGTGTTTCACTGAAACAAATCGCTTTTGTGACCATTGCATCAGTGACATTACAACTAGTACAACTCAGGGGATTGCTGAAGAACAGCAAGTACTATCGATATTACAATTGTCTCATTTTGTACACACTTGTGAATTTTCTACTATTTTAGTGAAAAGTCAGGGTGATTTTTTAAGCTATGATTATTACAGTAATTTGCAGTCGCTTCTGATTTGCCTGACCCGGTTTTCTTGTGTTGGACGTATTTTACCACTAGATGGATCTGTTCAGCTTCATGCAGTAAAAGGCGCCATCCCAAACTTCACACCTGTCTGGGTTTCAAAATTGTCCTCACGACCTGAGCAGCCATTTTTTTGTTTCAGATGTGTCACATGCACAAGGCACACCTCCAGTTTGACCCACTGAATGCTGACATCACACTCTGGAGACACTTAAACTGCGAACGGATCTGGCATTTTCTGCCAAGTGTTTACAGGGTTTGATGTCAATGGTTAAAGTGTCAGAGTTCAACGAGTCAGGTGGTATTACATTTGTCTAACCGAAGAGATAGTTTTGCATATTTTGTATTGGCTGCTTGTCAAAAAAAAAAAAAAAGAGACATACTAATTGTCAGGAAATACTGTTGCATTTATTATTTAGATTATTTTGGTCTAAAATCATGACAAAAAAGGTACAAAATTTTTGACCTTGATTATATAATGAGGACTTTGAAGTGCTGAGAGCGTCTGTTAGAACACGCTGGATGAACTCTGAACTCTGACCGCAGCCTCTCACCCTCATTCGCTCACATTAACCTTCGCCCTCCTCAATTTCGCTTTCCTCCTCATCTCACTGCCCTAAATATGTCATCCTCCCACTCCCTTACATCTTTCAGGCTGCTGTGTCCAGGGACTCCCAGGAGGCTCTGTGTACTGCTGGAGGGCAGAGCACTGAAGGACTTGTAAACGTGGCCTCTCTGAGTCCCTCTTCATCTACAGACATGCCCTCCCCTACTTGCTCCATCTCGCCCTCGCCCTTTTCCTCTTACCAGCAGCAGCAGCAGCCTTCAGTCTGCCTCGTACCTGCCACACCGGGCGCTTCCCCCAAGCCCTCGCGGCCCAGCAGCGTGCACACCCAACTTCATGACGCCCACTGCTTCTCTTCCTCCTCACCTTGCCCACCTGTACCAGCACGGTCGCACCAACAAGACGACTCCTCCGCAGATCAGGAGGTTTCCCTCATTACCCACGCAGGGTTGGCTGGCAGCAACGACACCATGACGGAGGACAGTGGTGACAGCAGCAGCTACACAGGCTGCCAGGAGAGTCAGAGTCCGTGTTTGAGGCAGCTGAAACGCTTCCACAGTGTTGACACGCAGGGCCGGAGTACGCTCTTACCACGTCCACGTCCTCACTCTTGGTTAGATGATCCCCGGCGCCACTCAGTTGAGGTCTGCTCCATGATAGAATCCAGTCCACAGCGTAGCACCGCCTCCAACTCCTCCGGCTTTGTGTCGCAAACAGACAGCCTGCAGATCCACAGCCAGACCCCGACACAAATCTCCCTGGCCTCACCGAGACGCAAGAAGAAGATGAGCCCACCGTGTATCTCTGTGGACCCTCCAGATGGACTAGGCCTGCAGGATACTGGTGGACTCGGGGGCATGGGGCCAGGGGCACTGGGAATGCCACCCCCTCTGCCAAGCCGGGACACTTGCCTGAGGAGGAGAGTGCCCTCTAGTGACTCCAAGGACTCCTTTGAGATGGGAGTAGCAGAGGGGTCTGGACAGGATGGAGGCTCACCAAACCCCAGCATGAACCCCAAATTACTGACTCTTCCCAGCTTCTCCTTTGAGAAGACTAGCTCTGAGCGCTGAACGCAAACGCGCACACACACACACACACACACACACACACACACACACACACACACACACACACACACACACAGTGCACTCTGTGTACCCATCATGGTTATTGTCATAGTAATAATGCTGTAGAAAGTAATAATGGTAAAAACTACAACAAACAGTGAAAACATTCACAAGGAGTGCAGTATTGTAGTTGTGTGACCATCCCTCATCTTTGTATTGTTTACTGCCGAAACAACCGGAGAAGAAGAGAAAACGACAACCCCAAATATGACTGTTTCTCTTCCGCTGTTTCTGATCTGGTGCCCCCGGTGGTTGCTTTCTGAACTGCACCAGTGCTGGCTGACCTCAGTCAGTGGAGCTACAAAGCAATATGAACGTTTTAGAGACAATATTTTCTTAAATTATTTGGGCCATTGTGTTTGTACTGAATGTTGTTTTTTTTTTTTAATTATTTTGATTTCTGTGTCTTTTGTGGGGTTTTTCTTTTTTGTTCCAATGAGTTGTTTGTCTCTTTTTCACTGTTGGATATTTTTAGCTTTCTTGTTTTACTGAGGAAAGTGAAAATTTTTCAAAGTGCTAAAAACCATGTATTTGTAGGAATAATATATAAATATATCTATACAAAAACAAATCATTAAACTGAGCTTGAATTTTTAAGCACACATGTTAGTTTGTGGTTTAATTGCGAGAAGTAAAACGGAGCCACATTTGTGATGCACAATTCCCTGCAACATTTATGTGCAGTAAAGAACATTTATGTGCAGGTTGTAAAGAACTGTCCCACATCCAGGTGTGTCCACTCAAGACAGGTAAGTAAAAGACAGGTAGATTGTTAAAACGAATCCTTCTACACCAAGCACACTGATCACACTGTTAAACTTACAAAGGCTTATTTATTACAATAGGTTAGCATAAAAAACATAGCCATTTTCTCAAATTGTGTTGGCAAAAGCTCAGACAATTCCATACTTTGAGTTAAAGTAAAACCAAGGAGACTTCATATTTTATTGTTTTTGGGGGGGGGTTTTGTTTTTGTTTTTGTTTTTGTTTTTGTTTTTCTGAAATAAACCATCAAATAGAGTCCAACAGTGCCGTGATACACTTTACTGGTAAATACAAACCTTTATTTTCCAAACATTTACAAATCATTGATTCACATAGTAATTAGTTTAACAGATATCAGTTAATAAAGTAGCAAGCAAGTCCATTTGTTAATTTTATAGTTTGATAACAAGTAATGTGCAGTTTAATTTCTATAAATTACTTCTTCAACTAGTTTTTATAAATGTTGTAATAGTCAAATTGAGATGGCTTAAAAAATTCTAAACAGTCTATTTATTTTCCTTAATCCTTTTCCAAGAAAGGGGATTAATTAATTTTATATGGTTATGTTTGTCATGAAAAATAGTGTATTATGTCTACAGATACAATGAAATTAGACCATTTAAAATAAGACCAAAAAAAAAAAAAATCAAATTTGTTTAATGCCTAACAGCAGATAAATGTATTGAATAATTAAATGTAAATCAATGGTTTGTAATAAACAACTCTGAACTTGCAGCTCTATTAGAATGTTGCCCTAAATGTGATTTCCCCTATTTGAAATGTTTTTACATGCAAACATCAACAAATTGGAGTGAATGCAACTATGTGTGACGTTAACATTGACGCGTTAGTGGTGTAGTTGGTTCACTTTACAGGCTGCAGTTGTAACCAAGCGATGAAGGAATGTTCAAAACTCTTCCATCCCAACTGATGGTTGTTGGCCAAAATAAGTTCTCGGCTGCAGTTTTCCACATAGCCCTCGCTCCACTGGTCTGGCTGACCGAAGGACAGAGAAGCTTTTGTCAATCAGAGGCTCTAGTCGATCATGAGCTTTTTGAGAGAGTCCAGGTACGCTGGTATCAGAGAGCTGACGGATTCGTTATCGTCGTTAAGGATCTTCTCCCCTTGGCCCTCAGAGCCCGCAGAGCTGGGGGACCTGACCAGGCGGGGGTGTGGAGTGCTGTAACCCTGGTGGAGACATTTTACAACCCTTCAATCCTCACAGGCAAAAATCACTCTTATACAGAAACCCACACTCATTACACTTACAGAGGAATATCCCTTTCCAAAGCTGCCTCTGTTTTTGGTCCTAATCTTGGTAAGTGCTGACTCAGCAATGTCAGCTCGCTCCTCGGCGTCGTCCAGCTCATGGACAGTCTTCCTGTACTTGACCAAGTTCATGTTGGCCTGCTCCTCCTGCAGCAACAACAGCATCGTTATTAAAACACTGTGGGATTATTCTCCCCAATGCTGTAGCCTGGGGTGGGCTAGGGGTCAGGGGGACGTACGGCCTCCTCCACTTGTCTTTTGTAGGCCTTCATCTTATTCTGAAGCCTCTCCACCAGCTCCTGCATCCGCTGCTGGTTCTTCTGATCCTCTTCAGACTGGAACAGCAGCTCCTTTAACCGCCTCTCATTCTTGCGCAAAGTTTTCACTGTCTCTGCGTGCCGCTTCTGCTCCGAGTCCAGCTCCATCTCCAGGTCCTTCACCTGCACTCAAAAACGCAGCACTTTGCTCACACATCTACTCAGCTCATTTCTGTTACTTTACATCTGACAGTGGGTCACGCTGGATTCAGGCTGTTGTTTAAGAAGAGCTACTGACAACAACAGCAGCAGGTTGGGTGACATACAGCCCGGTAGCAGGTGAACTTGGAAGGCTTCGTACCATTCCCTCCAGCTTCTGGATGATCTTCTTGCCTCCTTTCAGGACCATCTGCTCAGCCTCATCCAATCTGCTGCTCATCTCCTTGACCTGAGCCTCCAGGCCTTTCTTCACTCTCTCCAGATGGAGGCTGTGCTCCTGTTCCAGACGTAGTTCCTCGCCTACTCGTGCCAACTGAAAGAACAGAAGCTTCTCTGTCACACACTGCATCTGGCAGCCAGCCTAACCCTAACCTGGGACCCTGCATGTACTACCTCACAGCTGGCTTTCTTGGCCTTGTCGGTAGATCCTCTTAGTTCTGCCTGCAGCTCCTCGTGCTCTTGCAGCAAGGTCTGGAGGTCCATCTCCAGCTTCCTTCTTCCACTCAGAGCTGACTGAAACTGAACACAGGAAGCCAGTGAGATGTTTTTTTCTTCTCAATTACTTAGCACCATATAAGAGACCCTCTAGACTTGACATCTTTGGTAGGTCAGCATTATGTAACTTCAGAGCTCCCACTATTACAACAACTGTTGCTATGACTACTGAGAAAGCACCTGGTTGCTGAGGTCGCTGTATTTTTCGCAAGCGTCCTGTAGCTCCGTTTCCAGGGCCTTGCGCGCCCTCTCTGCACTCTCCAGGGCCGCGCGCGTCTCGTCTCCTTCGCTGACCAGCAGGATGCACCGTCGCTCTACGGCCGCCAGCTCCTCCCTGTGCTCCTCGTGGCTCCTCACCTCCTCTTCCAGCTGAGCCTGCAGCTCCTGGGAGAAAAATCCCCCTGTTAATATCCTCACATTAGCCAGGTGAACGCGCTGCCTCAACTTATAAGACCTTAATCTGCTGCTGCATCTTCTTGCTGTTCTTCCCGACTTCTGCATTGTTCTTGGTGAGCAGGTCCACCTGGAGCTCCAGTTCACTGATGTCCACCTCCAGTTTCTTCTTCAGCTTCAGGCCTTCAGCTTTGCCTTTCACTTCTACATCCAGACTGGCCTGCAGCGACTCCAGCGCCTTCTGGTGGGATTTTCTGACAAAAGCAATGGAGGAATGGACTGAGTAAAAAATGGAACCAACATGAAGATGCTGCCTGATTTTACGTGTCAGGCATCCACCTCTACAGACTATGTACTCTGATTATGAAGGAGAGATGCAGGGATAGGAAGGATGGGGAGGGTAAAGATTTACACGCCATGTCACACAAAATGCATCTCAGACTTCAGAAAAGCAAAAAAGCTGTAAGCAATCACACCAATGAAGGGAAAAATTCAGCATTGATTTATCTGTTTTCCTGCTGACAACGTAATAAAAAAAGCCACCAGAGATGTCTGTTTGGAGTTAGGTAACAGTCAGCAGCCAGTAACTTCACTGTTTAAATGCAAGAAACGGCCAAAAAAATAAAGATCTCAGACGATATATTAAAATATATTCCTAATTTAATTTAGGGAATTCCAGTTTTTTTTTTAACAATTGTACTTTTCACAGTGTGAGAATGTTGAGAAATTTTAGGTCAACGTATCAGGTCGGAAAGAAAAAAAAAGTTTCTTGGAATAGTCAAGCGTATCAAAAACCTTGTCTTGGGCAATGCAGAGGAGCAAAATGACTGCTAAGGAAATTACCTTGGTGAGTTCTTTTTACTCTATGTCATCACTCAGATACTGATCGAGCCAAGCAGCAAACCGTAAAAAAGTGAAACCATGTGAGCAACAGACAGCGCGGCGGTGCAAAGCCAGTTAGGTGTAAGGACTTAACAAAGATTTGGATGAGATACCTGGCAGCATCCATCTCCTCCTCCTTCTCCTGAAGTCTTCGGTCTAGCTCTCCTTTATTCTGAGACAACTCCAGCTGCAGCCTCAGGACTTTGGTCTCCTCTGCCTAGAAGGAAAAGAGGACAGAAGTGGAGCAGCATTAGCACTGAGCTAAATTTTAATGAAATTAAACTACAAATTGTGTGTTGACAACAAATTGTTGCGTATCCCAGCTCATAGGCAGGCTTTGAATTCTGCATCGTACCTCTAAAGCCGCCTCTGACTCCTCCAGTGAAGCCTGCAACTCCTCCTTCTCCATCTCTATCTTCTTCTTAGCTTTTTGTAGTTCATGGACACTTTTGCCTCCATCTGAGAGCTGGTCTGTCAAGTCTGCTATCTCCTCTGTCAGGCAAGGAGAACAAAAAGAAAATTGCTGTTATGTTCACCTCTCTGACCTGAAACACCCTTTCACATGTGGCCACGCTAATAAACTCGCTTTCCAAACCTAAAGCGCAATTCAGCAAGAATATTTTTACCTCTATGTTTATAAAGTGTATTAGTCATTCTGTTTCTATTAGCAAGAATTTAAAAAAAGCATATGGAAATCCTGGGTGTAACATTAACAAAAAGATGGACTATGTTGTGTTGATTTGAATTGTATGTCCTCACCTGGTCTGTCAGTTTAAGTGCAGTCAGCTTTAAGGTAACAAATGTGTGGTTGGATTGATGACTAAAAGTATTAAAGATTTGCAGAGAAAAGTAACACACTAACTACCAGGACCTATTTGACACAGTTTAATTGATCAGGACAAAAAAAACCCCAAAAAACCAAAAACTATGTGAGCACTGGCTCAGTCTCATACCCTGGTGGGCCTTGCTCTCTCTACGTACTGCCTCCAGCTGCTCCAGGGTTTCTTCGTGCGAAGTCTTGATTTTGTAGAGCTCGGTGGCGTATTGTCTGCTCTCCTTCTGGCAACCCTCCACTTCAGCTACCAGTTCCTCACATTTCTGCTTCCAGTCCCCGAGCTGCTTCTCCAGGATCCTTTGCTTTTTCTCCAGTGCCTGACCACAACTGCTGGCCTGGCACAGGGAACACACGCTCAACAACAAGAACGGCGCAACATGATGCCATTGAAAATGTCGCACAACACCCATTGTCGTCTACCTTCTCCAGGTCTATGCAGAGCTCCTCCACCTCTCCTTGCAGCCTCTGTTTAGTTTTCTCCAGTGAAGAACATTTGGCTTGGGTGGCTTCAACTGCCTCCTCAGCTTCCTGAAGTCTGGTGGCCAGTTTCTTCCTAGCAGACACACAAAGACTGGACCATTGAGACATTTCTGGAAATGAAATGTTCATTGCAAGAACATCGAAGCGCTCTGTACGTACTTGGTGTCCTCAAGTTCATCAGCGTGCTGGATGGTGTCAGCCTCGTGCTTGCTTCTCCAGTGTGTCACCTCGCTGTTGAGCTTGGAGACGAGGCGCTGCAGCTCTTGCTTGCTCTCCTGCTCCTCTTCCAGCTGCTCCTTTAGAACCTCACACTCCTGCCGCACTGAGCTCAGGCTGTTGCTGAGTGCCTGCTTACCCTGTGAGCGCAACAGGTCAGTGCAGTGTGGATGTGCCGGTGTGAGCATACAACTGGATATCATTCACTTTAAAACAAACACAAATGCTTGCACACACTGACCTTGACCTCCTCGTCCAGGCTTTTTTTTAGCTCCTCCAGTTGGGATTGCAGGAGAGTTTTGGAGCGGCTCAGTTGGCTGCCTCTGCTGTCTGCCTCCTCCATTTGCCGTGCCATGTCTGCATTATCAGCTAAAGGACAAAAGCACAAAAATGCTAACTATCTAAAAAAAAACCCCAAAAAACTACAGCTTACAGGGGTTTTTTTGGAGGGGGTCTCCTTCTGGTTAGAGCTATTGATGTAGATGACATCATGTTCCCCAGTGAATGTCACGAGAAAAAAAAGCCTCCATCCAGTATCCAAATGGAGCATCCGTGACTCATCACCCTCATAAGGATCATATGTGTCTCTGCTGCACTGCTCTGCGCTGAATAAAGGAACAGATTCTGTGCCATTGTAAATAAGGAAAAGAGTCTTGGTGTTTTGTTAACGTGGCACTCTGGATTTCTGCTGTGTGCACGGTGTCGGTTCACCATTTATGATGACTGTGACTCAGCCAGTTAAAACAGTTGCGGATTTTTTTCTGTATTTCAGTTCAGTAAAAGCATGTGGTGTCAGTCACGAGTAAGGAGCGCACAGCCTCTGTTTGGTAATGACACTGCAGTAGGTTCTGCTGATTTTTACTTATTTAAATGGTCTTGACAGGAGCCAAATGCATTCTCATTCCCATTAAACACATGCACATGCACATGTGTGTATGTAAGAGATTTGTCACCTTTCAGAGAAAACCTAGGCTAGGAGCCTGTATTAAAGTTGGTAGCCCAGTCTTCCATTTAGCTTCTAAATTAAATTACACCAACATAGCCCCACTGACACACTCTAACTGTTCCCTCTTACCTAAACTGACATAGTTTAAGTGGTTTTAAAATACCTGTCAGTCTGTTCTTGGCTACACTAAGTTCAGTCAGCACCCTCTGCAGGTCGTCTCCTCTTCGGGTGGATTCTAACAGCTGCTCTTCTAGCTTCTTCATCTGGCTTTCTGAAGATAGCTGCAAGGCAAAAATACCAGCAAAACTTCGGGCTCAGCAACAAATGTTGTAGGAATCCTCCAGTGCTGCTCATGAGGTACACTGTTAGCTGACCCTGGCCTTTTGCGCTGTCTCCAGGGATGCTGATAGCTCATCCACCTCCATCCTCAGGTTCTGCTTCTCCTTCTCCATCTTGATCCTGACTCGCTGCAGAGCCTCGCACTGCTCGCTCAGCTCTGCCACGGTATCACTGTGTCGTTTCCTCAGAGACACAGCCAGAGCCTCTGATTGGACAGAGGACTCCTCCAGGTCTCGCCTCAGACGCTGCAGCTCCGTCTCACGCTTCTTGTTCAGCTCCATCTGCCAGTCAGATAGGCTGGTAAAACTAACTGCAGTTACGAGCAGATGCTGCTGATGGGCAAGGATCATGGGTAAACCACCATGTTTATGTTGCTTGTAAAAATAGAAGAAAAACAAGGCCTCACACAAATTAGGTAAATTCAGTTTGATACAACTTTAAAGTTACATGAAGTGGTGATACAGATACATGAAAGCTTGAGTGTTTTTTTTTACCCAGATTTTTAGTGGTGCCGGCTGTGGCTTACCTGAGTAGCGGTGATGCCGCCTGCTTCCTCCAGTCGGTCAGTGAGCTCATCCAGCTCTCTGGATAGATCTGCTCTCTGCTTCTCAACCTGCAAATCCATGAATGAATAAGTCTAATGAAAGAACAGGACTGTTTCCAAAAGCATTTCCTGTTACTGAAAAACAGACTTTAAAACCTTAACAAGTCTATTTGAGACACAACGAAGATTAAGATTGTAAAACAAAACCTCTTATTTTCTTCTATGCTAACCATCGATGTTGACAAGATATTTAACTACCAAGGGATATTCTGTGATTGACAGCCCTCAGGACAAGAGAGCTTCCCAGAGGTTAGAAGTCAGAAGGTGTCTGGTAATCGAGTCAGAGCAACCCAGAGGTTAGCAGCTGTCAGACAATCCAAATATTGTGAGAAAAGCCCAGTTTCCTGTGCAAGATATCATGTGAATCATCCTTTGAAGAGAAGGTTCCAAGCGCAGAGCACGGTAACAATGTTAAGTGCTTTGTACGAGGTCAATTGTCATTCAAAGCAAATGTGAAGAGAATGAACTTGAACATACCTTTTAAAGATTGAAATATAAAAACACAGTAGCAAATTGTTTAATCTTTATTAAAGAACAGCCTGTGGCTGCGTTCTAGATACTTCCTCATTAATTTTTATGTACCCTAATTTGACCCACTGATTGACATAAATCCAAACTATCTAAATACTGATGTAGGAATAACCATTATCACCTTACAAACGTCTGCTCCACAGAGCCTTCTCGAGGTCTAACATGGTGCTGTGCACACCGAGAGTTTATAACAGCAGGTCATTACATGCACAGGCAGCAAGCATTCTACTAAAAGGCGCTCGCAGTTTTAACATGGAGCTTTTATAGCTGCCATAAAGGTCACTGTCAGTGTTGGAGCCGACTCTATAAAGAGACTGTCGGACCTCTAGCAATGAGCTGCAGCCGCTGCCACTCCTTAGAGCAAGGAATAACAGATGACAACCCTCTTCTTTCACCTCCAAAGACCCGTGGCTCACACTCCTCCAGTCTAGCCCTCTAAATCGGAGGGCTGGACTCAATCGTCACTCTCCGCCACACCACTGCCTGAGTCAACAGCTCCTCCAGATCAGCGCCACTCACTCCCATCCTTGTTCTTAAAGAGGGTCAGCGACCTAAGGATTTCTGCAATGGAGGGAAGATTCATCTTGAGGATTGTGAATGTGTAGGAGTGGGCCTTCAGCCTGATGGAGAACATGATTTTAATTTAACTAACATTAAAGTGAAGTGCAGCATCCACCAGCAGTGGTCTTAGTCTGAAACACTGAGCTGTGCAGAACAATATTTATGTATATTTATATATTGATGTATATACTATCTTTGTGCAAAATAAAATAAAAAGTGTGCTCACGCAGCCCTGAGCCAGTCCAGTGCCAATTATGTTTGAGAGCATTCCTCCAACCTGACTTCAATTAACTTTTACTGGGATTATTGAACCAGCATCCACTGCTGCCATGTTGAACCACAGAGAGCTGACTGATGCCCCAGGAGAAGGTCTTTCAGAAGCTCATCCATCATCTCCACAGGAACATGCCCAGATGCTGTGGAGAGTGCTGTGGATCAACATGTGATTCCATTTTCCTTCTTCTATCAAGTCCTTAATGGGTTGGTGATTTGAGTTTCCACTGATCGTTCCTACATTGTTTCATTCCCAGTTGATTACACTCGATTATCATCCAGACCTTCAACTAGATTGTTTCATTTGTACAGATCTGGAACGGTGGATTTCAGTGCTGACAAAGCAGTGCAGAAACAACCAGATTTAATTGGAGTCTTTTTTTTTATTTATGCTCATTTGTTTTACTTGTGCTGCTGTTCTATATTTACAGTTGGTCGACTCCCAGACAGACTACATTGCTGTTTTTGGATGTACTAATGTGTGTTCTTCATCTCCAACACATACACTCACTAGAACTTGACGGGCCAAATAGTTGGAACGTTCTAATGAAGCGGTGTATCAATTCATGATAAGCCAGTTGCTCATGAGAATCTGCATTTATATCACTCCCCCCCCCTTTTTTTTTATTCTCCAACGCACATTGCTTATATAATTTGTGAAAGATATAGAGGCGTCTCAGTCAAAGCCTACACGAAGCCTCCACCCTTGTATACAGTAAAGGTGTGTGTGTTTGAGAGCTTCTGGCATTCCATCCAGGTGGAGAACCCCTTGGAAAAGAGAACTGTCTGTCAGTCTCCATCTCTTGATGATATCTCCTCCATACGACCCCGAGGAGCACAGCCCAACAATGGCGAGCCTGTCTGCACTGGAGGTATGTTGGATTCAAGCTCCCCCGAAGACGCAGACTGAGGAACAGATAAAGGCCAACATGTCTCAGCCTGCCTCTCACTGCTGGGCTGGGGGTATGAGGGTGGTGCTGCTGCTGTTAGAAGTGGTTCCCCCTACCAAGCACCATTAAGAAATACCACCCAGAGTGGAGAGAAGTGTGCAAATCACACCCTTGGGTCCACTGTCACTCTATTTAACACACTGAGTGAAATATGTGCTTTTGCATTATCTGCCTTTCCGCCTACTGTACCATGAAAACGCCAGGCGTGTCCTTAAGGAGATTCGATTCTGTCTTAAACATACACAAGTGTGTCTCCTTTGAAAGAGTAAGTGCTTAAAGAGTGCACCTTGATAGATGATCTACATAAGAACAAGATGCTCTATATTAAACCCAAGCATGCAGGTTAGAACATGGCAGAGCTGCCTAACCCTAACCCTAACCCTAACCCTAACCCTATCCCCGGGTAGACTTTTAAAAAAGCAGACACTTAGGACACTGATACTATTTACATTTATGACCACATAGCTGGAGGACAGGCGACATTAACGCCATTGTTTTCCTTAAGTACTCTTGAAGTGGAGCAGTTTCACTTTTCAACCCTCTTAAATGGTTAAAAGATGTGGTTGACACATACAGTGTCATCACAAGGACATGAGGAAAGGTTAAATCCCGAGTCCTTAGAACAAAATGGTCTCATGCAGACGGCACCTAAATATATAGTTGTTTAAACCACACCGATTGTGATCAATTTTAACTGCTTTAACTTTTTAACTCTAAATCAGACCATGCTAAAACAGCGAAACTCATTAATTATTATTAAATCAATTAAATCTGTATTAAAATAAATGAAAAAAGAGACCTGTCAACAAAGCCTGGTTGAAACTTTCACATCAGGAAAAAAATGCCTTAGGAGATGTGCTAGGGCTGAAAAGGAAGCAGGAAAAAAAAAAAATCTGTTTTTTATTGTTAACTAAGGAAGGTAAGGGAATTACAAGCCACAGAAATCTGACAAATGTGTGGGATTGAAAAAAAAAAAAAAAGAATGAGGAAAAAGGATGTTGAGTGCCCCTGAGGTTGCCCTGTAAGTTAATCAGAAACACAAGGTCCCTCCCTCACAAGTTTATTATCACAGGTGCAGA
Organism: Tetraodon nigroviridis; assembly: GCA_000180735.1. NCBI lineage: Eukaryota > Metazoa > Chordata > Actinopteri > Tetraodontiformes > Tetraodontidae > Tetraodon > Tetraodon nigroviridis. The sequence continues at coordinate 123,391 of CAAE01014338.1, read as the reverse complement.
TGGTTTGGGGTGACCAGAGGCACTGGACCACTCCGTGCACCCCACCGTCTGCTGCCAACAGATCAGCACCTCCTCTTTTATAATCTTCCCTCAGACTCAGATGTCGCTCTGCACCACAGGCTTGACAGTGTGAGCTGAACATCTGCACGCATTAAGGTGCAAGGACAGATGTTATACGGTACCTTAGACCTCATAGCCCGCTCAGCCTCCAGCTCCTCCTCCAGCTCCTCAATACGAGCCTAGAAACAGAAAAGTCACACAAAATATGACAGCTGGCATGTTTTCACTCAGATGTAACTTACGGCTATAGGACGCATGAAGTCAGGCAGTTTTGGTTTCACCAAGCCTATGTTATTCTAACACAGAGCAAATGCGGCGTTACCACCGTGATTGTTTTGCTTTTTCAGGGCAGCAGATGTGTGTGTGTGGTGAGGCCGCTTCGTACCCTTTCACTAAGGATTTGGCACACCAGTAGATTTTTCCTCAGGTAGCAATTTAGGGGCAAGAATGTTGGTAGTCACCATCATTATCTGCGTTCTGACCGAGGACTGGATCTGCTATGTCCGCTTGCCAAGGCCAGTGAGCACTGGTCATGACGTCCTAGGAATTTGCTTTATGTTTATGTATTTTTTTCTTAGTTTAGGCGGCCAAAGGTCATGTTATGATTTGCCTATTAAAGATTTTGGATGAAAAATCCTACAGCGGACCTGTGACCAGTGATCCTGTTAGTTTTTGACAACTTAGTGTGATTTTTCATGCATAAAGGTTTTTTTTTTTCACTGTCCAAAGTATTCTCCACAACATTCACTGCTGTGCTATAACAGCTAATGAGAATACCACTGATCATTCTCTGAAACTCTACACATTTTTAGAAATTTATATAATCAAATTCAATCATAATGCAGCACAATAACGCAACATTACAACACAGCAATTGGTAATATAAGTACGCTGCTTCTTTTCTCCAAAAGCCTGCACGTTTCCCCCTCTGACTGTCATACATAAAACCCTTTTCCACTTTACCATGTCAGCTTATTCATGTGATGCAAATTGGCCTCGACAACCAAAACAAATAAAGCTCCAAACCTAAATAAATCTCCTACGGTGCATTTCTGCTCCATTGAACTCGTGCCAAAAAAACTGTGCTCTGCACCTCTAATAAAAAGAAATGTATCGTTTCTCAACATGGCCGCATCCTTCCAAGTTGTGTCATGTTGTGAATTATCTCCAGCCCGTATCTGTGTCTCGGTGTCAGGAAGTGTGTCTGGCAGGGCACGTAGCCTGGAGCTGTTAACAAAAACAGCATTTACTCTCTGCCTTTACTGCTGTGGTGAAAGTCAGTCACAGGCTCACCGAGAGCCTGACAGAGCAAAGAGCCCCAGGAGCAGAGGGACAGCACACACTTGTACCTCCTGTCTCATCCTCAACACACAGCAAGTCTGTGCTGAGCTATTTTTTTAAGAAAGTTGCACACAAATGGTTAAGACAGAAAATAATAACAATAAAAGCCTCAGCTGTTCCTACATATTAGTAAGCTAAGAAAATAAAAAAGAAGAAGATTTTTAAATGAAAACTTACATGCCAGCGCAAGACGTCTGCAGAGAGAACAGCCATGGTGAGGCAGCAGCAGCACAACTGACTGACTGACTAGCTGACTGTCCCAGACACGCGCGCGCGCACACACACAACACACACACACACACACACACACACACACACACACACACACGTGCACGCAAGCACACTTTCAAACCTTCATCGTTGTTCCCCTGCGGCATTTCACTATCCACACCCTCCTATGCATGCACAGCCCTTTTCTGTCTCTCACAGTTCCCCACTCTCATGTCTGTTTCTTGTTAAATCTCTACTTTCCACAGCCTCAAACCACTCTCAAAATACAGATTGCTGCTTTAATATAATTGGTGAAAACAAAAAGCAACAGATGTCAGGGGTAGACTGGGGAGACAAATGCAAATCTGACCGTTCGTCTGTGCCATTGTTGCACCCCAGATTTAAAGGCTAGATACGTTCTTTTTTGTTTCTGTTGTTGTTTTGTTTTGTTTTGTTTTGTTTTTACATTTTATTCCATGTTATCCCTCAGCAGCTTTAGTATTACTAAGCACTTGGGGAGTCATGCAGGGAGAAAAGCAAAAACTTCAGTGAAGATAACTGCAGTGTTTTGTCTTGTAGCGTAAATGGCAGTAACAATGATCTACACATGCATCATGTCCTTCTGACCCTTTATTAGGTGTACATTTTTAATGCCTCAATTGGCCTTTACCCCATCACAGATCTCTTACACTGTAATCAGTAAATCTCACGTCCCTCCAGCTATGACCAGCCTCCGCAGACCTTTCGAAGGCAGAGGATTTACTTCATCCAGCAGATTTTTTTTAAATTAGGGTTAAGGATCCCTTATGAGCACTTTGGCTTTTGTAGCATTTAGCAAAACTGTCACCGCCTGTAAATCGGTTGACATTGAGGTCTTTGTGGGATTTTAGGGGCTGAATTGACGGAATTGTGGGGTGGAATATGCGCCAGAAAGCTTCAAGTCTGTAGAAGTAGCAAAGATCTTTCTAGCAACAGTTTCTGCATTTGACTGGGGTTTGAAGACAAATGACTCTTTCCAAATTATGTCAGAACTAATTACCAAAACCACATTTAATTTGATGAACCGTGTGACTGGTTCACTACTAAAACTGTCGACAACATCACAACATATTTTTGGGGTCAAATGTCAAACAAGCTTTGGCTTAAAATTCGTTTTTGTTTTTTGTTTTTTTTCCTAGGATGATTAACACATTTAACAAGTCCATGAATATGTGTGTGCTTCCCAAAATTAAATTCAGATGTGGCCTCAAAGGTGTGTGTGTGTCTGTGAGAACATTCTGCGGCGTGGGCAGCCTTATCCTTGGAGAGCTCTCCTCTCTACATGTCAGCTGGACGGGAAAACAAAAGCGAACAGTTGCGAGCCGGGCCCTCTGCACCACGCACAGAGAATGTTCAGAAACCTCTGCTGAAATCCCTGCTGTCGTCAGCGCATCATACCGGTTCACACATGCTCACCGGTCTCCGTTCTAGTCTTTTAAAGTGCTTCAGATAGCAGAGCCCAGCCATTCACCTCGTGGGTGTTTGATTGGCTGGGCGATGACAAGTGCTGTTCACCTGGTCAGTGTCTGACAATGAATGTGTTAACACAGGTCTGCTCAAAGCTGTTCAGAATGAACGGACACATGGGTTTCATCATTTGAAGACTTGGGAAATCAACATCTATGTTCTTATTTGGCTGTGTTTAGGCGCTAGTCTATGAAAGTGGAGCAGTTTGACACTGTGGAGTATGGAAACAGTACGCTCCTTTAGAAAACCCAAATCCCAAAAGCATCCTCCCACTACACTGGAATACATTATTACAACCTATCAAACATTTTAGGATACCTCTTGTCTGTTCATTTTTGATTTTAAGAAAATGTTTTGTTTTTGTTTTTGTTTTGTTTTTTTCAGATTCTAACAGACTACAACTCAATGATTTAAATATATACAGAGACCTGCAACAATCGTGGGTGTTTACCACTTTAATTTAAAACGAATGGAATCATGCGAGATACAACTATACTTCAAAGATATACCTACAAATGCAGAGAAAAGTGCTGATCTATGTTTAACCAGCTGGATTATTGTAACTCTCCGTCTGCTGGAGATGCTGTGAAGGCTGGTCCCAACTGCTGCTGCAAGTGAGCTGGTAGTTCTAGATTTAACAGATCTTATTTCTCCAGTATTGGCTACTCTGTGCTGGATTTCTGGCAGATCAGATTCTGAGATGAAAAATTCTTCTTCTTACCAACAAAGCCTTTAATGACCACACTTCTCATAGCACCATTTAACGCCAAAAGATCTTTTTGCTCTCAAACTGCAGGGTTATTTGAGGTTCTCAGAAGCTGTAAATGCAGAATGGGAGACGGAGCCTTCAGCTATCTGCTGTGCAATCACCATGACAGGGTAAGTGGAACAGTGTAGTCTAGCCATAAATACAAAGGAAGAAAAAAGCTCCTCTCACCCACCATGAATTGATGTCAAACACTGGAGAGGTATACATTAAAAGAAGTAAATCACCAGGGTGGAAACATATGTCCTACATCTACAGATTCAGCTTTAGCGCTGCTAGTATAAAACAAACTGACCATCATACGTAATAAAAACAGCAGTCTTTTACTGTCTAGAGTAAAATACTGTGCTGTTTTTCACATCTATGCCAATGATACCAAAGAAAAACTAAAGATGAATGATGGATTTACCAGGACCCAGTCCAGTGACTTGTAGTGTGAATGATTGTATTTCTTAAATATTTGACTATAATGGTTTACAAATTGCAAACACAGCCAGTGTTGTGGATGAGGTCACACCTGGAGAGAAACATCTGGTCTAAACTAAACAGACTGCGGGGCAAGTCTGAGCTTTATCTCCTCAGACTGGATGACCCGTAAACGGCGTTGCAGCTGAGTGTAACGGCTTTACGAACATGCAATAAAAGCACTAAAAGGGATTGAGGACTTAAAAAACGATGAGTGTATGCCTGTGAACCCTGTCGCTTTCTCATTCGAGCATGTTTTCAAGCAGCCCATGCTATTTATCCTAGATAACACACACGCGTCAAATTCCATCTCAGATGGATGCGTTGGCTTCTGTTTGGAGCGTCTGGCATCTCAGGTGGATTTTCTTTGATCATGTGATCTATTTCAAATGTTTTATATGGCTCTGTTCTGGGTCAGCTGCAGCAATAATCCAAGGCATGCTAACCCTACTCACTACAAGGTCCCACGTGGGAAATGTGTGGATTAGGCACTTGCTATTTCTTCTTGTTGTCAAGGTAAAGGTAGAATATATTCAGTTAAGGCACAGCTCAAGTCTTCGGTTTCTAGGTTGCACTCAAATGTATTTATATATATTTCGGTAAATACTCCAACTCTCCTCTTGATTTTTCCATCTTACCTGTGGGAACCTTATGTTCTAGGTAGACTGGAATGCTGGGACACCTGCATCCTTATCGGTAAAGGGAGTAAAAGTATCTATAATATCCATATATAATGGCCTCATTGTGTGATAAAAAAAAGCAATATAATAAATGTATGAACACGCCTGGCCCCCAAAGCTACCTTTTACCTTTACAATGACAAAGGCAAGCTTTATGCTAGAAACCTCGTCAGAACACGCCGGGTTCTTTAGGAGGAGTAGCAGAGCAAAAGAGCTTTAAATTAAATTTAATTAGTATCTGTCGCTCACTTTCAGCAGCTGACCATGAGTCACATAATCGAAAACGTGCATTATTTGGATAGTCTTGGTATAAGGTTCTGTGCTGGAATGTCCAACCTAAAGTATGAACAAATAAACCTTAAAAGCCACTACTTCTGCCTGCAAACACCAACCGAAAGGAAACGGAAGAGAGTTATCATTTCAGATGCAGTTGGTATGTCTTAACGATCCCCTGAATGGTTCAAAGCTGTGAAATGACAGTTCAGATGACCAGGAAGAGCCCAGCAGCTCTGTTGAAAGGCAGGAATGTGTCTTAGTGCTCATCTGTGAGCACTAAGACAGCTCAGCCTGCATTTAATTTTTCAGGAACCAATCTCATCCAGTCAGCAGTCCAGATGAGCAGTATCTGGTTAAAATCACAGATTGGCTCTTTTTTCAAGGACTTCAAGAAAGTGCTGAGTCCATTGTATCCTGTAAAACACTGATGTGTTGTCACTGTGGGAAGGTAATGTCTGAGGTTACAGGTGCCTCAATGATATTAAATATGCTAATGCTGCCTGTTTTTTTTAGAGAAGAACATAGCTAGAATAAATGGCAAAGAATCACTGGGTTTTTATTATTAGATTTTCTGTCACACATGTGTTTCGTGGGATGTAATTAACTGATTTACTTTCCAAAATGCTGTTTGAAAGTCCAAATGTTAAATTGGACTGCTTAAAAGGAGGGCATGATAAGTGCAATCAAGATGTCTGTGCTGGCTGGTCTGACCTGGAACTCCTTGATCTTCATCTGCAGTCCACTGTTGAGAGCCTTTTCTGCTCTGCTCATAAAATCTTGAATGAAACTTCATCGTCTTTCATTACTAGAGCTACATTCTGAGGTTTTTGTTTGAACCAAGTTGTATATGAAATTCTGGAGCATTTGTTGCATAATTCCCAACTGGATTGGCTTATTATGCGAAACAAATCAACAACAGCAGAGTAACCATTGTCGGCTGCAGTAAAATGTAAGGTTGGCTTGCTGCCTCAGACAAGCTAAAGACTGCACATATGACCACATGTCCGCTGCATTATTGCTTGAACAGGAGGTGCTCGACTGATCAGTTAAACCTGCTCATCTCAAGTTGTTTTATGCAAAAGTGTCTTAAACGTCCTGCGATTGAGCTTCCCAACTGTAGGAAGATGATAAAGCCGAGTGCAAAATTGAGACTCTTATTGTGGGTCAAGCCATCTGTGAGGAGTTAGCCAGGAGGACATTTTATAGCTGCCAGGGAGAGCAAGAAGCAGGAAAAAAAAAGAAAATATTGCCTTTCAAAGTCAAAAAGAGCACATTTATCACAAGTGTCACTCCTGGCTGGTCCACAGACCATATGTTTTGATTTATCTAAACTTAAGGTAAGTCAGACAGCAAGTGAAGTGTCGATTTAGTGCACTAAACTGCACAGGAATGTTAAAAATGATGACTTTATTCATCAAAGACAAAATGTGCTCATTTGCCCTGTAGGTAGTTACCTTCAAATGGCTTCTAATGAGCATTACACAAATCCTAAGCCATGGTAACGTTATCTAGAATCCATGGCTCTGGTGTAGAGAACAGCGTTACCTTCAGTTGTCATCCATCGGCAGATTCATTTCAGTTCAAATTTGTGTTTTCCAGGTATTCCCAGATTTAATAATGCACGTATCCTGAGTAGCTAAATCACAAAAAATGTATATCTGGCTACATCCCTCCTCTTGTCACGAATATCTTTTATTAGCCAAAGTCCCATTAGGTAAATGTATGTATTTTGGGGTATGGGGTGTATTCTGCAACCTTGCACTTATAGATTTTCTCTTTAGTTGTGTGTTTAACAGAGCATCTTTCTGTGATCTCACCTGGTTGAGCTGTACCAAACGGTCCCTCTCCTGCTCCAGCTGCTGCAGTGCTTCGTCCTTCTGAGACAGCTGTACCGATAGCCTCCTCACCTCGCTGTCTGAGGACTGAAAGCAGACGCACAAGGGGCTGTAAACAAAAGCCCCAGTGACGATTTCCATGTATAGGACCAAGTTAAAACATGTCTTTCTCTCAATATTAATGTTTTCTCTTTGGCGCGCTGCG
>CAAE01014338.1:90530-106202 GCA_000180735.1 Tetraodon nigroviridis | reverse complement strand
AACAACAAAAGTGTCCATTCTTTGGAAAAACAGGTGTGCAAGTGATTTTCCATGCAGTACACAAACCTGTTGCTGCTTGAGAGCCATGTATTCGGAACAGAGCTGTCATTAAATCAGCTCTCTCACCTCTCAGCAACGGGTTTCGCTCTTAAAGCTGACAAAATGGTACAGTTTGTCAGGTGGGAAATTAGACAGGGAAATGACCTCTTTCTGAAGTGCTCGGTGGTAATTGCCATGGTGTCCAAATAGAATTTGAGATGTGTCTGTCCTATGTGTCATGAGAATCTGTCTCCTGACACACCTGAACTTCCTTCGCCTGCAGTTACTTCAAAAATACAATATATCTGCCTGTCAGTGAAGGATTTACCGTTGCACTAAACATCATTTTGTACAGGAGCCTGCCAAAAAAAGCAAGGGATGATTCACAGAGCACATCAATGGTTCGCCTTAAGCGTGATTGCCGGGCTCAGCTACTTAAGCCAGGTTCTATTGTGGAGCATGAAGAAATTAAGCGCTCCCTTTTTTTTTGCTATTCTCTGCTGCATGATAAATGAAGGTTGTGAGCGCAACGCTCCTGCTTTGGCACGAGATCCTGAAATGCGCGTCTTACTGAACCAGCTGAGCGAGACAGAAGCATATGAGGCTTCTCACGGTGAAAGTGTTCCACCCATCTTGTAGCCTTGGAAACTTGTTTGTACTAAGACATGCCAGGTTTGCGCCCTTGTTGTTGTGACTTGCTGGTCTGTGTAATAGATTTACAAAATGGAAACTGGAAAAAACTAATAAAGTTCCCTGTTAGTTACTAATCTTATTAAGGTTAACGAACAAGTGTGACACTTTTAACATCAGGATGCAAAAGAATCCTGAATAAGTGGGACTCCACCAGCCTCAGATTTACTGTATATGGCTGCAGTGTCTGTTTCTCAGTCCACAGTGGGCGACCTAGTGAACTTGTGGATGTCCCAACTTTAAAGTCTGAACTTTCTGCCATTCCTGCTGCTAGGTGAGGTGCAATGCATTGTGGGATTACTGTCTCAATGTAAGCGATATCTAATACATACTTGATTAAATGGACAATCTAAGACCCCTTCAAATAAAATGAAGCATATCTGGCGCAACTTTAGAACCGGAGCAGTACTTAGAGGGTGACTGATAGAGCCTCACAAGAGCGTGAGAACAGAAGACCGAGCCAGACACATCGAGACACTGATGATCCAGTGTTGCTTATATAGCTGATGTAACTATCACCATTCATCTTACACACTCCGTACTGAAAATAAAAATCAAACTATTCCCAAATGTGCCATAATGATTTAAAGTGTACACACAAGTATATTCATTCATAATGGGTGCCACTTATTCCATCCAGTGCAAAATGTCACATTTTAATGTGCCAACTGCTCCCTGATGAGAGGCCAGGGTGAAGCCTGGCCTGCGGCTGAACTCTGGATCCAGGTCAGGGAGGAGAGCACGGTCGGCTTTTGATCACCGAAGCGCCTCACAGTTCACTTGTGCTCATGTGGTCGAGCAGCTGCAAGTCAGGTACAATAACAGCAGCTTATAAATCATATCAATGACAGGATTGTTGTCAGGTAATTGCACTGCGGACATAAGAGGGTAGGTTACAGTGCCAGCAGAGCTGATTGAAATTCTTTACATAGACCCACAACATTGGCAGTGCCTGTGTAGCATTCAACCATAGTTGTGTTTAAATTCCTTTCTATTTAGTACAACTCACATGCAACACACACACAAAGGCATTTTGTACCTGAACCCTGAAAACAACTTGTGTGTGAGTGTGATAATGGCCCACATCCTGCACATCATCAAAGCAGAACCATACGCGGCTTTGAAGTTTTTGTTGCCTAAGACAACTTTGTGCGTGTGTGAGGGGCTGTGGGGGGGGCATGTGTTTGCGGGTGTCAATGTACAGATGAAGACAACAGGCCCATGCATGGCAAATGAGAGACAGAGAGAAGGAAAGAACCATCAGAAAGAACCATCAGGGTCTGCAGCAAAGAGATGGCAGTTCAAGTCATTGATCACAGCCCAACAAGTTACAGCAGGGACACATCTATCAGTTTGTCATTATATATTGGACTTAGATGAAATGCAGTGTAAAAGAATAGCACTGCTTGGCAATATTTTTGTGGTAAATATGTTCCCATTGTGCACCACGTGTTGATGAGATGTAGTGATTTAAAGCAAGTTTAAAAGAACATATGGCCCCAAAGCAAAAACTTGTAGTTCTACATTTAGTTTTGATTACTGAAAAAAATACTCATTGGATTTAGGAAATAACTGGTGGATTCTATTTATTTACAAGGTTTTGATTTGGAGAAAGAAAAAAAGCCTATTTTAATTGTTTGTATCTATATTTGTGTCCAAACGGTCTATAAATATTGCAAAAGATTTATTGTCTACTGTAGAAAATAATTATGTGTAATATTTGTTATTAAAATTCATGGGAAATCAATGAAATATTTAAAAAGGGTTGGAGAGATGACATTTGAGTACAAAAGTTTCTTATCTTTGCTGTGCTTTAAACAAGAAAAAAGTAGTTCATCTAATCAAAATTTTGGACTTTTGGTGACGAGGTACGGTCAGAAGACATCCATACAATACAGTTAGTTTCCCGGGCCGTACAGTATCGTTTATGCTTTTAAAAACAAAACAAAAAAACAAACAAACAAGCAAAAAAAAATACGCAACAACACTAAAGTAGGACTTAGTTACTTGGAGCCATATTCCTAAAATTATGTTCCTAATTTGTAACAAACCTGGGCACTTTGTGCTGCAATATCCCCAAAAGAACAAACATTTTCACGTTTCTCTAAAAGCCAGAAATTGAGCATAGTCTGATACACACTGACGCCCCCTACTGGGTAATAAGGCAATTCTTCGCTGTGAGAGAAGAGAGCCTGCACTCAAAAGATGAGCATAAACATGTAAAGAATACATTTTGGCAGCTGTGTAAAACAAAGGTGCACAGACAAGACGAAAAAAGTGTGATAGATGATGAGCAGTCTTACAAGTGCCAGGGATCTGCTGTGTTGAGCGATGGTGGGTCTGTACTGGTGGAAGTCAGTCTGGATCACACACACCCTCTTCTCCATCCTCACCGCTCACAGCTCCCCATGCTGTCTTCACCAGAGAAGACTCTGAAAGTGAAATAAGACAAGCTTGTAGGGGAGCATTTGTGTGTGTGTGTGTGTGTGTGTGTGTGTGTGTGTTCTGTCTGCTACCTGACCCTAGGAGGTGGGAGGGGAGTTGACAAGCAAAAAGAAAACATAGACAAGTTTGAACAGACCCCACCTTATCACTCTCTCTCCTGCTGGAGACACAAACTAGTGCAAAATGGAGGAGGTAGCCAGCAGGGTATGGAGCTTAGCTGGGCCTAATTGACTAGATCCACTAGGAGGTGGGAGGGGAGTTGACAAGCAAAAAGAAAACATAGACAAGTTTGAACAGACCCCACCTTATCACTCTCTCTCCTGCTTTCTCTCTTTCTCTCTCTCCCTCTCTCTCTCTCTCACACACACACACACACACACACACACACACACACACACACACACACACACTGAGGACTTTTGTAGGCCAAATTTACAACAATCGTTGCCTCACATCACTGAACATTTAGGGCTGGTCTAAACCAAACTCATAAAAAGGTTGATTTCGTCAACAGCAGACCACAGTGTGATGGTCACCACACTGCAGTAAATATCTGATTGTTTACTGTGCTTTTAAAAGGATTTGAGTCTTTGCCCATTGAGCTTAAGCCACAAGCGGAAGCCATGTTGCAACAGTGTTGCCATCACAGCTTCACACATATGATTTGAGCCAGCTACGCGTTTGTTAACATGTTTGTGTATTTATTAGCTAATGAAAAAAATGAGAAAAAATTAGGTAGGAACATTGAGGAGGACCAAGTTCATGTGGGAGGGACCCTTCTATCTTCCCTGGTAGAGGAGGAAGAGGAGGAGGGAGGGGGGATAGGAGGACAAGACACCCCCAAATCATACATTTACATTAAACACATTTGTCCAGGTTTTTTTTTTTTTTTTGTTTTTTTATTGTAAGATAAGTGTCAGTAAGTGCTCTCACACCCCAGGTCACGTGTGAGGAATGCATTGTCAAAAATATTGATAGAACGTGATCAAGTTTTTGAACTGTTATTTTTATCCTAGTTTGAAAAGAGTTTAGGGTACATCCAAAAGTAGCAGCGGCAGGTAACCAGTCTGATTCAGCTTCAAAAACTCGCAAACACAAATATCTATATCATTACATAGCAAGCACACAGATGACAAACAACAACCGTGAAATCAAACAATGATTGTGGTAGTTAAAAAACTCCTCGGTGGCAAGGCCCCGGGGGTGGATGAGATCTGCCTGGAGTACCCAAAGACTCAGGATGTTGTAGGGCTGTCGTGGTTGACACAACTTCCCACTGCGTGGTCCTCTGAGGCAGTACCACAGGAATGGCAGATCGGGGTGGTGCTCCCTATTTTTAAGAAGGGTGACCGGAGGGTGTGTTCCCACTATAGGGGGATTACACTCCTCAGCCTCTCTGGTAAGGTCTATTCGGGGGTAGTGGAGAGGAGGGTCTATTGGATAGACTCAGGAGGAGCAATGTGGTTTTCGTCCTGGATGTAGAAAGAGGGAAGTAGCTGGAGAGGTAAATCTAGGCTTCCTTGCTTAGACTGCTGCCCCCACGACCCGACTCCAGATAAGAAGATGAAAATGGATGGATGAATGGATAGATGGATGGATTGTGGTCTAAGTGTTTAAAAAGTTCCCTGCAGAATAAATATCACCATCTGCTAATAAAATAATATGTTCTACATTTATGGAGTGTGGGAGGCATCTGGTAGTGGCCTAATAAAAGCCCAATCAATGAGTAACATTGTTGTTTCGTCAATATGAAAAACAAGAACTTTTCTTTAAAAAGTACAGATAGCTTCCCTTATATAATGCGCCTCAAGATGATTAGAGGAAGCCAAGGTGCTTCAGGTTAGAATTTTAATGTAACAAGCTAAAAGAGCAGCGCACACAAGAACAAATCTGCTGTGGCAGTGTTTTCTAAAGGAATGCGAAATCAAATTAATCACACGTAATCAGCGAGTCTCAGAAACTGGTCATTAAACCCTGCTACTGCTTCCTAACCATTTCCTGTAGATTTTTCAGCTTCCTCCCCCCCACCGATGATCTGCCCGCAAGTGTCAATTTCCGCATTTTTTCAGTAAAGATCTGTGGCAACGGTCGGCCGCGTGACTGAGCAACTCATGCACACAATGATCTGTTGACATGGAAACAAAGAAAATGCAGACGGCTAAGGGCAGGTATGGGGGGAATTGGCCAATTAACTTCCAATCAGGGCAGCAGTGGAAACTGGGGATGTCTGCGGTCTTTATAATCAGGTGACAGCTCTGGCTTGTGTTTGGAAATGTTGAACGGATGTCAGCATGTGTGCAGCGCTCAAGAATTTGACCCCGCGCTGCATGTCAAAGTGTGTTTATGCATCACCTGTACAGACGTTCTCAACACTGCAGGTTGTTTGGATTTCCATACAGAGTAAGGGCAACAAGAATGTTGTTAAGTGACATCATGATTCTGACTGAGCCAGATTACTATCACTGACTGCTAGCTATGCCGTGGAGGCCATGTTTGAACAAGATCACTTGAGCAGAAATTGATAAATATTTTTCCCACTGGCCTTTCACACCGAGTGTTCCTGCTGGTTCTTGGAAGGGATTTCCCTGGGCAGCCACCTCTCACTGACAAGCTGCTGGGTAGATTTTGATTTTGAAGCAAAATATTTGACTCTCCTGCCTTTCTATGCCGCTAATACTTCTAACAAGCACAGAGTTGCTCCTGTCAGAACACAAAAGCAACCCTCACACGGATCATAAGAGGAAATATACTTTTCCAAAAAGAAGAAAGATAACCACAGGCTTTTACTTTTAATTGCAGTAATCCAGCTGTCTTCTTTGAGGATGGTAATTATAGAGCTCAATTCAGCGTACATCTATTCAGCGTAGTTATCTTGGGCAGATTTCATAAAGTCAAGGTTAGGTTTAAGACTGATTTTGATCTTAACAAAGCTGCTATAAAGCATCCTTCTTGCTCCAGCTTGTCTCTGACAGCGTTTCTGCCTGTGCATGAAGTTTATGGAATTTGATTAAATTAAGGGTTAACGTGGCAGATGAGTTTTGATATAAAGGTGACAACTTTGGCAACAGCAGGGCCCTGCTTTTTTAGCCATCCATCCAGTGACACGTTTTGCACATGCGGCTGTCTAAACTTTGAAAGTCATTTAAAGGATTAATTTGCACATCACAAAGCAGGTTATGTTGTTCTCTAATAGTGCGGTTGGAATGATTTTAAGGAGGAAATACTTTGCTAGATTTCTTTTTTCCTTTGGTAAGTTTTGATTATTTAACAAGTTTAATTCATTGCCTAGCTTAGTTGTTGTCATACTTTAAACTGATGCACTGAGGGGTTTTTGTTGTTGTTTCAAATAAGCTTCCTCAAATTAGTAAATATTAAAGTTCAGGGGGATAAAAGAACAGACTTACATAATTATATGGGTCTAAATTGGTTTTAAAGTCCTTGTTTCTCATTAGAAATTGTGTTTAACATGAATTCAATAAAAATACTAATACCTTTTAAATTAGTAATAACAGTCAGCAATAGGTGAAATGTAATGACTGCTTTGTTTTGCATGCTAAATATCCTACTGCGCATTATGGTACCAAGAAATTTAGAAGAGATAATAAGCACAATAGTGGGGAGAAGTGAGGTTTTTTTGCTTCAGTGTTTTTGTATATTTGTACATGACAGTATTAGACCGCCCCTTGCTGTCAGTTGCTGGTCAAAACATGATGAGTTTAGGATTTCCTTGAAGATGTTTTGCCTTCTCTCCAGAAGGCTTTATCAGTTCTAAACATACGGAGGGGCAGAGCCTGAAAATAGAGCCCTTTCTGGACCATTAGCATGCTAACGATCTAGGTGGTCACTTTAAAGTCGTTGACAATAGCATGTTTAAATTCTGAGTGCACCCAGATCATTAGCATGCTAATGATCCTCAAGGGCTATATTTTCAAGCCTGCCCCCAATGGGTTTAGAACTGTGGAAGCCTTCTGGAGAGAAGATAAAAAGGCTTCAAGGAAACCTTGAAAACCATGAAAAACAGTCTAGTTGAACACAGAGATCTAACTTATTTAACTTTGCATATCTGGATTATCAATGCAATTTAACAAAATCCAATGCAGAGAATAAGCAGACAAGAACAGTTACAAACTCTTTAAATCAAAGGAAATTTAACCGCTGCCAGTGACGTTTGCTGTTATTGAAAAAAGATGAGTTTTCACAGTTCTGTTATAGTTTTTTATAATTGCAAAAACAAAACAAAAAAACCCCCACAAAAATCAAGGCTGACATGCGTGCTTTATTGTAGACACACCAATTAGGTTTGAGAATTTAATAAATGCAGCAGTTGAGTTCACTTGCTCTTAATCAAAATGGAAAAAGTCAGAGGGAGAAGAATGAGGTTGAGATTGAGAGGGGGAATCTGTAAAGGACAAGCACAAGGTAGAGGTTGGGGAAAAGGAAGACCTGAAGCAAGGGGACAATGTCCTTTAACAAGGAGAGGACCAAAGTTGACCAAAGAAATTCGTGCAGCACTAATCGATCATGTCATCAACAGAGGTTTGACGCGAAGGAAGCTGGATTTAGAGTTAAGCCAAATATTAGCAGATTTACACTGGCATCTGTTATAAGTACAATATGACAAGAAAACAGGTAAAAGAACAAAAAAATTCTGTGAACAGTAATGGTAATCAGCTGTTTACTCCATTGCGATCTGCCACGGTGCAGTTCCCAAACCAGTCAATAGTCCCTCTGTAGAACGTGGCGAGAATGGGGTCCTCCAGTGTCAGGTCAATATGGGCCCTTACAGTACTCACATTCTCATATTTTTAGAAAGATTGAGCAATTTTGTTATGTAAAAAACCAAATGCATCAGATTCAACACATTGACTAGTTTTAACACCATATACACATTACAGAACTGTACCTTTCACTATATAAACACTATATATTCACACCATATTTCTAAACCAAATCAAAGCGTTTTTCTCGGCATAGTAGCGAAAGGTTTATGATCTTCGGTCCCATCCTCAGATGTTCCAAATGGACGCTGCAGCTTTACAAGAATGGATCCGTCATTTATGACAAAAAGGTTGCCTGCGATGGGGATGAAACGTTTGCCAGATCTAGCTAGATGAGGACATGAATAGTATTTACAGTAAAGTAATTTACTTGTTTTATTCAGATTTGTTTTCTTCTTTTACTTTCAAGTACATTTAATCTGTACTTGTACCATATTTTTATTTGTCTATATTCTGGGGATCTGTTTGTTGTGATTGTCTGAGGTGACTGATTATATGACAAGAAAAAAAAAATCATACTTTCAATAGTCTGCAGCATTGTTCTTGTATTTCATTTTGAAAGTCCATCGTGTGCCAACTAGAGCAATAAGGCTTGTTAAATACTTCTTAATCTTAATACAGACACCCTTGTCTCATAAAACTTAACAACTGTTGAGAGATAAAAGAAAACAAATCTTGTTATTTGTCACAGTTTAATTTTACAGTGAAGATGATTGTTTGCTGTTGTCATGAATATATTTTAGTCTTGATGATAATTAGTCAAACTACATTGACATCTAGCTAATCACAGACTGTTGGTCCTAATGTAAACACAAGTAGCAATATAAATAGTGTTTTCAGCCTGTACAACATTTAACCATTTATATCTGCTACATAATCTTTGGTCCATAAATTTAATGCTCAGCCTCCACATTTTCATTGATCTGTCTCTAGAAAATGCCTGTCAACATTAAGGGCACTTAATGTTACAGGCCACCTGGAACTACTCTCCTCGGTACATAACAATGTTCTTGTCAGTCTCATGGATCTTGATCTCGTAGAGTACGCTGGGTGGGAGCACCTTCGCCATGTTGTCCCAGATATAGACAGCCAGATTCTCCGTGGTGCTAACAGACAAGAAGTGACGTCATTAGTGTGGAGAAATGAGCCAAAGAAGGTCATGAAGACAATCATGTTACATTTCTATACTTGTGTAAAGCTTGAGCACATTTGTGGGTTATTGTGCTTGTTTGTGTGTTTCTAGGCTATAGTGAAGCCAGATCAGGAAGACGTGCACCTGGTACGTCTGCATACTCACCTAGCAACGGTGGCAAAGTATGGGACATCTTTATCCAGGTTTTTGTGGTCAAGTGGATCCATAATGACTTCCTGTCAAAGGAAATGGACTAATAAATGATTCAATATAATAGTGAATAAATCCCAACACTACTGACAAAATGACTTGCAACATGATTCCACGCATCCTAACATTCATGGCTGACAGAAGCTACAGTCGGGATGCACCCAAACCCTTTGTTTCCAGATTTTCTGAAGCACTTTAATTCTGATTTCTATGTCATTATCGCAAAAAAGCATTACCATCTAAAAAGCCATGCCGCAAAACAAATTTTCATTTTCAATGAAAGTTTCCTAACACTTATGCACAAGGCTGGCTTCAATAATGAAAAAAAGATATTTATTTATTTATTTATTTATTCCACACAAGACCCAGAAAGGTTTTGCAAAACATTTGTCAGTTGCTGCAGTTAACAGTATTAAAACAGCATAAATCTTGTAAAGGTACGTTATTAGGACCTTTGGTGTTCGGATGATCTCACCTCAATGCATCTTTTCAAGTCTGTCAGGTTCATGACCATACCGGTGACATGATCAATCTGTGGAAGGCACACACTCGAGATCAGATGTGTGCGGGTTCCATCAGTCTTACCCTTTTTTACCACCTATCTAAACGCTTTCAATAGATTTTAAATAACTGCCACCACAACACTGAGAGCCAGTTGGTTATGTAGTAACGATTGTAAGAAGTGTGCCAGTACTCACTTTTCCACGCACTGTTATCTCCGCTATAGACAGGAAGGAAAAGGGGGGATGAACAAGGACACGGATTTCACAAGTAGCGTGTCAGAATTGTAAATGACCCCTGACTAACCTTTGTAGTTGTGTCCATGGCCGTTGGGATTGTTGCATTTTCCATAAACCTTCTTGTTCTCTTCATCACTCAAGTGAATGCTTAGAAAGAGGTTTAAGAGGACACATTAGCTGCTGCTGCCTTTTTTGTTTGTTTGGTTTTTGGTTTTATTGGTTTTATTGACACGTGCTGCTTTTTAGTCCAATCTAGTAGTAACAGCATTACTAGAAGTTAGTTTCTAGAAAAGATTATTATTAGCACGGAAATCACATACTGGAAACTTAAATCATTTGGCTTAGAGCTGGGTAAGAGCAATAATATCTCATTTCAGAAAAAAAAATGTATTTTTTAATTATATACTAAATATATACTAATAAAAGTGCACAGTTGGGTTTTTGATTCCTAGCACTACAATTACCACTCCTAGTAAAACCCTGATAATAGCAATAATATTGTGATAACGACGCAATAATAATAGTAGTGTTCATATTCGTTAGCTACTAGATACAGCTTTAGATTTTACCATTTTGTTTTGACAGACAGATTCAAATACAGCTTTATCCTTAACTACATAGCAACATCAGCTTTTATCGAAATGAAACCTGCTGTAGGACGTTGGCAACTGGAACAAGCCTCCGGATCGCCGCCAGCAGGGCGAGCCCGGCCTACCTGTGGAGCCGGTGGCAGGCGCTGAAGCTCTGGACGCGGGTGATGTAGCCGATACGCTCAGCGGGACCGGGGCACCGGGCGGAATCAGCCATGGTCTGGACAGGAGCGGCGTTACGTCATTTCCTCTTATAACACCGGAAGGGCAGCCACTAGCCACGCCCTTATAATCCATACCGCTCTGCTATTGGCTCTACTCAGCCAAATTTCTCGTGCTCCGGAAAAAGGTGGCAAGGAGCGAACGTTGAAAAAACTTTAAAAAACTTGATAAGCCGATTTAGTACATTTTTCTCTTTACTACATCCCATTACAATTTTTTTTGCCACCGTTTTTTAGAGGTGAATAAACTATGAGGAACTTGTCTCTTTTCTATCTTTATTGTTTCTCTCTTTCTTTCTGTGTGTGTGTGTGTGTGTGTGTGTGTGTTGTGTGTTGTTTGTTGTTTTACACCATGTGGACACCTGTCTGGAAACCACATTTGTATCAGGCTGTATGTCTTGCACTGGGTATATTCATTACGTTTAAATCACTTGATTAGTGTCTAATTCGCCTGAGAACCCAAGACAAATGACATAGGTCACACGTTTCAATTCACTGCCAGCATTGAATTAAAAAAAAAAAATTAAAAAGAAAGCCAACTTTGCTTTAAATGTTTATTTTGTAAATACATTTTTTTTTCATATATGTATATATTACATATATATACCAATGACTTAGTGCTCTTTAGTTGAATAACAAACACCTTTGGTATACTGGAATCTTCATAATAATAGAAAACATGAAAAGCCTGCTGCAAATATAAACTTTTTGCATTATGCACATTTAGACAACAAATACATTGTATTTATATGCACATTTCAATCCAGATGACGTGTCATATGGATAATATTGACATTTTACATTGTAAATAAAATTTTAAAAACGCTTAACACTGCTGCCGCATTGTTAAATATGGGACTCACCTTAAGGGCTGTTGCATCTACAAATGAACTGAGACCTGACAGTATACTGTATGTCTGTTACTGAATTAAATGTACCGTACATGTTTGCATTAAAAAACGTAAACACAAATCAATCTTTTGGGGAGCTCAGGGCAAAAAGTACTTCACTGACTCCGTTGCATCTATTTTGCAGACAACTATCAACTTATCATTTTTTTAATCTCCTGTTTGAAGATAATGGTAAAAACATGGCAACCTCTCACAATTCTAATATTAGAAAGACTCATGTCACTTGTCAGAATCAAAAGTTGGAAAATGTATTGGTCTAAAACTGTATCTGGCCAAAACTGTCAATTTTCACAGTGTTATGAAAGCATAAAAGATTTCAATAATCAAGGAAAAAATGTATACCTTTGACTAATGCTTAAATAAGGAGAAGTGTTTTAGTGTTTACACACTTCTATAGCTTTAGAAAGTAGTGAATTTGGTCAAAAATAAGCATTGCATTGCATTTAAAATTAAATGTGGTTGGGAATAAGTAAAGAGGGTAAAGGAAAGACAAACAGAAGCTGCATCAATATTTACACATCTGTACACAGGAAGTCCTGACCTGGTTACGCATTAAAAAGCATTTTATGTTCAACTTGTGGTACTGTTCAACTTTAAACACATTAAAACATTGCCCTGGCCTGTAGCTATGCTAAAGCTAATTTACCGTTCCACTTTAAAGAAAAGAAAGTGCAAATTGATAGATTTCCCATCCACGTTTGATGACATCCCTAGAATGAAAAGCAATGCTGCATGTGACTGTTTTCACCAGAAATTAAAGATAAACATTTTTAATATCATTATTCACTATAAAATTAAGGTTTAAAGGTTTAAAGTTTTCTGTTACTCACAATTGAATTGCTAACAAAGCAGGACACTTTTTAAATGACTAGCCCTCTGTCACAGACTACTTTGGAGCATTCAGTGTTGGTTCTGCTAAGTCCAGCACAGTCAGAACAGCATTTAAAGTCCAACCTATGTTACTTTGCAACTTTAAACATATTAAAACATTACCCTGGCCTTTACCTTTGCTAAAGCTAAATTACCCTTTTACTTTAAAGAAGAGAAAGTGCAAATTAATAGATTTTACATCCATGTTTGACGTGATCACTAAAACAAAAAGTAATGCTGAATGTGACTGTTTTTCACCAGATGTTAAAGTCAAACATTTTTAATATCAGTACTCACTATAGAATTAAGGTTGAAAGGTTTAAAGTTTCTTATTACTCACAATTAAATTGCGAGCAAAGCAAAAAACTTTTTTAAACAACTAGCCCTCTGTCACAGACTACTTTGGTACATTCAGTGTTGGTTTGACTTAGTAGTACAACGCAGTCAGAAAGCTAGGATATGGGGTTAGGGTTTGGAATGGTAACCTTTGTCATGCTGCACCGCGGGGTGGGGGGTTGAAGGAGAAATGGAATGCTTGTGTAAAAATACCCCATTCACATCACTGATGCAAACAAAGTTTACATTTTTGTCAGATTAGCTTGTCTGTCTATTACTATAGAAAGAGACATGTGCATCATTTGAGACAAAAGTAACAAGCTAATGAGCTAAAGATGATTAAAACTCGCTTTCTTCCAGAATCTCTCCCACTGTCTCCCCAAGCGTCAGCTCTCCGTCACTACTAGACAGGCTTTTCCTGGTGAGAAGGTCAAGTCCCGGTGATTCACACCCGCCTGGACCTTGGCTTTTTACCTCTCCTCGTATGCCAACCCCCCGACCTCCTTGCACAGCTACCTGGAGCAGCTGTGGGTGTGTTGCTGAGGCTTCACCTTCGCCACAGGAGTCGCCCTGGCGTGAGCCCTGTGGATGGCGGCCTTGAGTACATTTCCATAGTTGTTTCAGAGGCTTGCCCTGAAAACAGCCCTCAGCATGGTTGGTAAACAAAAAAAGCTGCCAGCGCTTTTTTAGTTCAGCTTTGGACCTACAATCCATATTAAAAGACACGTTATTAGTACATTTCATTAAATATTCAGTCTAGTCAAGTCTTTGCGGGCCTGGTTCTGGTAGGACTCAAACCAGGCTGGACTCTGGTCCTTGTTGACTAGATTGGACTGGATATGTGAGCCCCTGACTATGTAAGTCTGTGGCACTACTCTGGGAGTAACATTACACAGAGAACATATTAAATTCTAAAAAATAACAATAATTATAATCACTGAAATAAAAGAAAAAGCATACCTCGCCATTAGCGAAACAATACAACACAGCAACCAGGAATCCCTGAAAAGTCACACATGACACATTGCGATTAAAATGGATTAAGTTACAGATTAGTGAGAAAACCGCACCATTGTAGGACGAACCTGGAATGAGCTGAGCGTAAGATTGACAAAGTGGCGAACATAGCGACTCCTGCCCTCCATGCATTCGTCTGCCAACACCATGAACACCACTTCATGGATTCCCAGAAGGGGAATCAGGACCAGTGTTGCCCTGACCAAACTGGAGGACACAAAAAAATTGAAGTGTTGCACAATGACCGCAAGTCATCACATGAGCAATGAAGGGGTGAAAGAAAAGCTTTGTCAAGTTTTTTCTGTCTGATTTCCTTCTGTGATGACATTTACAGCAAATGGCCCAAGGCCGACAGGAGCAACGCTGGAATTTGTGTTCAGCAAGTGAGCGATTAACAGATAAAAATTAAACATCTAAAAGGAAGCGGCTCGAAAGTTCAGTCCAGTTTGAGAGGTAGATGTGACAGTACCTGTATCTGTAGTCTGTGAACTTCAGCTGATCTGCTTTGAGTTTGGACAGTAGCAGCATCAGTATCTTGATGAAAATACAGAAAATAACCTGTGACACACACCGAAGAGGCAGAATTAGCTCGAGTGAGGAAGAAAAATCACCTGAGGAGTCTCTTTGAGTCACGAATTTGGAATCAGTCACACTCATGGCTACACTCCCACTCTGACATGGTCACATGCCCTCACAAGACACACGGTGGTAAATCAGGCACAATGGATGAAGAGAGCAGTTATTAACATTTTAGTTCTCTGTTAATCAATTTGCTTCGTACTTTATATACATGCGGACTGGGCTTCTTTGTGTGTGTGTGTGTGTGTGTGTGTGTGTGTGTGTGTGTGTGTGTGTGTGTGTGTGTGTGTGCGTGTACTAAACAAAGTGTAAACACATCAGTTTTTCTTTAGGGAACTAATAAAGCATGCCCCTGCATATTTTGTAATTCGGATGTAAAAGAATAAAGAGTAGCAGGAGGACATTGCCCATACACACTTGCTTGTATTGTTGTTGAACGATGTGTGAATCCACGAGGACTTTACTCACAAGAAATGATAAGGTGATTGGACCCCGTATGATCCACCAGAACCAGTTGTTTACAATCAACCAGCATCTATATGTAAAGATGAAAGAACAGTTTCCACGTTGGTCACCTGAGAACAAGCTGCAGTTTGTAACAGATGCAATAAACACTACCCTGTGTTTTCATGTAAGATCTGGACCACTGTCCATGTGGTTACAAATAGAACCGGTGTTCCTGGGGAGATATGATCAACAGAGCGTCAAAGCTGGTGTCTACCATCGATGATGCTAGTGACTGTAATATCTGAAGCTACTTTTACAGGTGTATAAGCTTACCCCATCCCAGGAGCATGTATCCTTTCAGCAGCCGTCTCTTGGTTAGCACAGCTGTGAAAAGCAGCATGTGGAGGAAAACTGCTTCCACTAGCAGCCAGAAGTAGTTACAAGCCACAAAATACTCCATGCACACTTTGGAGACCTTGCACATCAACACTATCTGTGGGAAAACATCACAATTTATTCTCCAAAACCCCTAAAGAAGATTTGAAAGTGATTAGGAACGATAAACATTCAAAAAAATGAACAAATGACCAGGTCTGTACCGTAGAGTTGGAGTAGGATTTCCATCCAGGATCATCTTGGGCAGGTTGGAATACATAATGTACAATAA
>CAAE01014338.1:69567-86420 GCA_000180735.1 Tetraodon nigroviridis | reverse complement strand
TTTGTTTTTGGTTTTTTTGTCCTACTTCCGACATCGCTACATAAAATGACATTTTTCAGTTTTTACCATTGAAAAAAAAACCTTGTGGTTTAACCTGGAAATTTTTTTCCCCTCAATTTTAAAGCACAAACTCATCCCTTCATGTCATTAGATTATGCAACCAGGAGGAGAACATGTTAGATAAAGTTCTCTTTAGAACGCACAAACAGTCATAAATTCAATCAGATTCAACTGAATGTTGAGGGAGGTAAGGTGCATTAACCTGCATGTGTTTATCTGTATCCCGAGCACCGTTTTGGTGGAACTCTTCTGTGCTTGAGGTAAACACAGAAACACAGCACAGCGAGTGTTTACAGCTGCCTGCAAATCCATTCCTTGGTGTTACGTGCAAAGAGCAGGCATTGCGTGGAAGGTTAAAGAGGTTGTGCTGCATAAACTGTTTAGGTATGCGAGGGTCGGAGGACAGGCTTGGGAGTCAGAGCTTTGGCCATTTTTCAGGTAAGGAGTGCAAACTTTTGCCAAAAAAGAGACAGTGGGTTTAAAGACATTAAAAAATCATCAGACCTTTTAGCTTGAAACCCTAGCCACGGCCACAACTAAGGTACAATTTATGATGTTTTTAATAGGTTGCCTCGGTATAAATGGCTTATTGAAGAATTAATAGACCAACACATCTTTCCCCAAAATGGCACCACCTTGTGGCCATTCTGTTTGTCCCTATTGACTAGAGTCCCCAAAGATACAAGATTTTCCAAATGATACTCAGCAGGATTAAACTGAGCGATAGTTTCTGCGTAAAGATTTGGGATGAAGATCCATGTAAGGGTACAGGTGTATTTGTGAAGGAATGCATAATGCAGTTAAACACTAAGCTAAGCGTATAAGGATCCGTCACATGTAGGCCAGTCTTTGCTCTGAAATGTCAAAAAAGCGTGACTTGAAATGTCACAACAAGGTCAAACAGTCCAAAACAGTTAACTGAACAAACTTTGTAAAGACTTAATGGGCAGAGGATCCTTCTCCGCATGCAAACTTGGTAACGATTTACAGAAAACTGGAGCGAAAGCCCAATGAATCCAGCATGTGCAGTGACACGGACACAGCTCTGGCCTACCGTGCGCGGTAAAAAGAGAGCCAAGCTAAATCACCAAGCGATATATGAACCACCCGCTCACCTGTGGCGGTGAGCTTAGCGAGACCTCAAATTGAATTGTGCTTCCTCTGCGGGGTAGCCTGGGCTCAACCTCAGAGATCGGGTAAGCAGCTGGGATGAGTGGTTTCGTGCAGGTACACGCTAGAGGGATTACATTTCCGGTTCCTGGAAGAGCTGGAGGTGACGGCTGGCAGGAGGAAGATGGTCCAGGTTTGCTACCCCTGTGATACATACCTGGAAAAGCTGGGTAGAGTAGAGTTGAGAGGGGATATATGGGAACATGTACACGTGTCTGGGTTGCAGTTCAAGTTAGCATTTAATGCTAAGATCGTTCAGACTTAGTTCTATAAGCTCCATTATCACCTCTGGGTTTCTTGCGCTCTTTTATCTCTAGACAGTTGCTTTACAAGACAGCTGTCGAAGGGCCCCAGCACTACAAGCAGTCTGATGGTACCAAACATTACAAACTGCTGCCAATAGGTTTTATTTTATTTATTCATAACTTCAGAAAAATATCAGTTCTTCCTTGATAGATTTGCAAACAGTGCGTTTGGTATGTGCTATAATGTGTATATTCGACATTTACACAACTTGCCTCCACGGTGTGCTTACATTCTGGGTGAGGCAGAGAGTGATGACAGCGGGGAGTGCAGGCAGTGGGCGTGCATATGTGTGCTGGAGTGCACGGGGACTGCAGAATCTCTCAGCCAGAAAAACAAACAGGACGAGGACACTGGAGAAAGCCCGGGGACACTCTGCGAACATCCTGTTCACCAGTCTGCCTGCGTCAACACCGTCCATCGCTTCAGCTGGAGCATCGCTCTGTTGTCACATCACAGCCTCAGGACCACGCCAACCCGCTGGGCCCCCCACACCCCCCTAGAATCAAAATTAGATCAAGTTGTTGGTGGGGGAAAAAAAAGGAATGAAACCATATCAAGTAAAAGATAAAATAAATCAGGTTTCTATCTGCTAAAATTCTGAACTACCCTGACGGTTGTCATGGTATCCCAAACCTAAAAGTGTCATCTCCTATGACTGTGCGGCTCTTTTTTTTTATCATTCACCTTCACTTGCTCATGTTTGGGGCTTTATATATAAAAAAAACCAACCTCTCCCCAGAATGTATGTTATGCAGTTGATGGAGATAAAAGGCTGAGTAAAAAAAGGAATCATTGGTAGCCATGACACCAGGTTTCCTGCTCTGTCATTAGTGACGCATCAAGTATATCTAAAACAAGATGAGAAAGCTATTAAAACATCTAAAGATGCCTTTCTGTTGTACGTGCATCATGTTTCAATGTCATGGAGTATTTTAGACTTTTTCAAATGGCACATGATGTGAACACCTTCCTTAGTACAAATAGCTGAAGGCAGTTGTTTCCCCACTTCCAGCCAGGCTCCTGCAGGAAGATGGAACATTGGCCATTGAAGAGGTTAACAGGGCTGTGACATGGGACTGAACCCCATCATTTTTCCTCAACAGCTTTATTTGTCCTTGGGCTGGGGCGAAGCAAAAGGCTCCTGCTGCTGCACATCCATCTCCCTCCGCTGCTGGGCATTCAAGTAGATTATCTCCTCCTCTATCTCTTCTCTGGGCTACGACTTTTTTTTTTTTTTTTTTTTTTTTTTTTACATGTGCCACAGAACACGCATGACTGTTTTATAAACAGACCCGTGCAGATACAGATGGAGATTAGCTGTGTTATAAAAACCAGAGCAGGGAGGGGAGCTGTCTGCACAGCCCCCTCAAAAATTATCAATCAATTACAATCCCCCAAACAGACACTCAGGGCCACAATCTAAACAACAGGGAAAGCCGTCTAAAAAACCCCACATGGGCACAACATAACTAGGAGGTTCCCACCAAAAAAATCACTCAGGAAACAAAAGGCACAAAGAAACGACGTTTGATGAATCCTTTTTTTTTTTTTTTTTTAAGCCACAGGCGCCCTCCAATTACAAACGCTAATTTATTAGCGTTGATTTGCAGCCACGCATGTTTATCCATTTCGGTAGTTTATCTAGAAAAGACAGGGTCGTAACAATTTGTTGACATGCTCATGTAGACAAACGGAACCAGGACAAACAGGGGAAGAGTTTGGATAAGGACGAGGATGCGGAGCGCTCTAAAAAGTCTGTCAATGAATCAGTCAAAAAAGTTTTAAACTGCGTTTGTGATCTAGCGCAGCCGGCACTCTCCTGTGTGTTTCTGCCCGGGCCTCGAGGATTCCTCGGTGATGCTGTGGCTGTTTGTGCTTCACTTTGCAGATAGCTATCGAACCATTAATATTTCAAGCCTTTATCTACCCGGCGTGGCCGTTCTGTACACACATACTCCACCATGTCAGAGGTGTTTTTGGCTGCTGTCACTGAAACTTTTGCCGGTCTTGATTGTTGTTTATGTAGGAAGCAGAGCTCGGGGATGCAGAGCTACGGTTGCAACATTAGATTTAAATTGATAGCTGCAGACCAAGGGTCATGCCTAAGTCTGTGATCCAGTGTTTGTTCAGATTTTAAAATGCTTTAATAGATAAAATTGCCAGCCTGGGGGCTAGCCTAAGTGGATCTGTATCCGTTAAGTCACTCTGATTACTTTCAATTTTGATACAAATCTTAATATTATTGCTAATCGTCAGTGTCAGTGTCTTTCAGCTTTCACATCCTTTGCTCTTAACTCCATACAAAAATTAACATATTAGAAACTTTAATTTCTAACTTAAAAAAAACACAACCGTGAACATTCTGAAAATCTTAAAACTATAAAGTTAAAAATACAGGCGTTTCTCAGCAACAAGACCTCTAGTGCTTCAGATGGAAGAGAATCTCAGAAGAAGTTCAATTTAAACTAAGGGCAGAAGCAACAAGAGATTTTTTAACGTAATTTATATTGAATTAGAAGAAGTACTAATGCGCACCTGATGTTATTCCAAATTAATGACTTGTTTTAAATATTGGGTGAAAATGCTAATGATTTAAAATCACATTTAAAACAGCAGTTCTATTACCAACACAGTGAGGTCAGCTCTATTATTCAAGGCAAACACCTGAGGTTCTTTTCAATGAGGAGAGGCTGCTCAGACTGCTTACTTCCACCAAGTGATGTCGTGTTTTTGTAAACAGTTCATGGTCTTACTTCCCTGGCCTTCCAACGCTGTCAGCGGTGATGAATTCTGCAGCCTACCAGAAAAACTCCAAAAAAATGGTTGATGCAAATCAACACACATCCTGCATCCCCACAGAAACCCACAAACATAAACACGATTAATTTTGCGGCCGGGTCTTTGGGCCCGGCTCCAAACCCCGTCCAGCAGCTCTGTTTGTGTCTTTTCTCCCATCCTTCCCAGATTTGGCCAAGGGTTTCACCAATCAAGAAACAGGAAGAAGCTTCTTTCCTTCCCTCGTGCTAACCTCCATTTGCCCCAGAACATGACCCTGAGTGCTACATGACTAAGCACATGTCTACTTGGAAAAATCCCTCCCTTTAGAAAGGAAGGTGGGGCTGAGCTCCAGCTGACTTCACATTCTTTTTACAGAATTCCACTTAAAAAGCTCTTTCCCATTACATAATGCAAGCTTCTTCTCTAAGGAGGAAGATAAGATCCCATAGCAGACACTCATACAGACAATGTGCAGACCTGTTAGGTGTCAAATATCTATGCTCATCACTCTTAAACAGGGTATTTTCAGTGTGCTGCCTCAACCTTGTCAAAGAAGCTCAGAGCAGCATGGTAGATCGTTGTTTTGAGTTGTGGTCCTGCTTTTCAGGCATTGTTACAGTGAAAAATCCCTGTGTGCAACAAAACTATTAAAGAAAATTTTGAAAATTGACCCGTCAATGACATGATTCCCCTGTGGCCCCAGTTAAATGTCAATAAGGCTGCGAAAAATGGCTATCCTAATTACGTCAGTGGCTAAAACGCCACCTACTGCACAGAAAGTCAAAGTCATGGCGCATGTGTCATTATGAAGAGAGCATTGCTGATTATTCTTAGAGACAAACTAGTGTTTTAAAACACTTTACCACTTCGCTGCTGCTGCTGGAAAACAATGCTGAGGTCCCATAACTAGATATATTTCGTAGAAATTGGATTTGCTGTGGTGCAGTGGCATTTGCATGTGGTGGTTTTTGCACATTCCTCTTGTCTGATTGCTTGTCTTGCTGCAGTATTTGTGGCACATCCTCATTTCTTACTCCATAATCACTACAGTAATAGAAGGTTTTCAGATATAATTTGATCTATCTAATGCAGCTACATCTTTTAAAACAAGAAAATGATTTTTTCCACAATTATTTCAACAAGTCTTTAATGATAATAATGAGATAATGAAATTGGAATAGGAAATTGGGAAATAGGCACTTGATGCTGTGGAAAATATTACCAGTTCATGCAAACTCACTCAGATGTCTTTTAAATTAGTCACTTTTACAGGTCTAAAATATTGTAAAGATAATGTGTGTGTGTGTTGTAAAAATATTGTGAAGTCTTTGGATGGGGGGAATGTTTGCCTTCATTTCGTTCCAAACACTCAGTGAACGAGTCTGTCAGTGTTCATCGGCGGCCTGCAGGGGGCGGTATAGCGCCTTCTGTCCCCAGACTGGTCCGTCGCTTTAGCGGCTGCGCTGACGCCAGCGGTTCGAGTTTGACGCTCAGCACACGGAGCTGTCCGTCAAACTGTCACTTTCCAACAAATCTGAAATGATTATTCCTTCTCCTGCCCTCATTTTAATCACCGGGGCGTGATTAGCTCCAAATTAATTTAATAACTAATTAGACGCTCATTCAGAACGGTTTCACCGGCAAAATGCTGGAAGTGTAAGTGACAAATTTCACCTCTTAACACCGCTGTAATTTTAATAATTGCAATTAGCACATCAATCAAATCACAACAACGGCGCTTCAGGATAAAAGGTGAACCAAAATGAATTCTGAAATTTTCAGACTATTAACACACGTTATGTGTCACCATGGCTTCAAGTTGCTATGGGAGACTGGTGGTCACTGAGGTGTTGGCGTTCCACTGTGGAGGTGTACTTGCTTGATCTTTGTGGATGTCTGGATAATGAAACATGCGCTGTCCATGCTTTGTACAGAAAATGTAACCTGTGTATTTTTGATGGCTTCCACAGATCAAACCTTGTATTTATGCTGAAAGGAGCACCAGCCATTAGGGAATTGCAGCGGTATGGTCTGCAATAGTGGTGGTGCTTCCTGGTGTCATGTATTCACCCAGCCAGCCAGCCAGCCAGGTGTTGTTCACGAGCCCAGTGATGTTTATGTGTCCAGTGTTAATGCTTTTAGTGGTAGACGGGGGCCGTTGGGGGAACCTTGACTGCTCTGCTGTCAAAAAATTGATGTCCAGTGTTTAGTCAAGTTTCTATCAGAACCAACATCAACTCCTTCAACAGTCGAGGCCATGGTGCCTCACGACTAAATTGGACCACTGAGGCCCAGCCTTCGCTTGCCTTGTGCATAACAAAGTCTTGGCTGCCCATGACCCTGCCACTGGATCACCAGCCCTCTCTGTTTGGTCCACTTTTAATAGATGGAATCCTGCTTCAAAACGTAGCCTGATACATATTCCAAATGCTATGATGAAGAGATTAGGACTTCAACAGTAATATGTCTGATCAGTGGAAGAGCTTCTCCCTCACACACACACACACACACACACACACCGGCCTAAGTCACATTTGTGACTATGATGGGTCATTTGCCTGTTCTAAACAATATATCAACACCAATGTGTCAATGAACACTTACAGGGTACCTGGTAAACATTTGCTATTTGGTCCAAGACCATTTCAGTAAAATAACCTTAATGGAACAATTGTACTTATTTAAAAGCCATTTCTGAGTAAATCAATGACAGTAATCTTATTTAATTGCAGTGACTAACCTGCTTCTGGTGTTGGAAACCTTGGAAACTAGCTGCCTCAAACACAGCACAGTGTTTGTAGCTAATATCAACTGGTGGAAACAGTCTGCATCCCATCACCCTGGAGAGGAGTTTACAGCGTGCATACGTGGCCTCACAGAGCTGTGCTACATTTGCCAAGCATGTCCATTAATATGTGAGCCCTGAAAAACAGCGGCTAAAGATAACATCAGATCTTCAGAGGTGACGTCACCTCGATTATGGAAGGGTTCGACTGCAGCAGAATACTGACACTTGAGTTTAATTGAATGGATTCAAAAGCCTTGTGACGTCAACCCTGCCAGCCTTGTTTGTCTTTTCTCGCCCTTCTTTTTTCTTTCCCTCTTTCTTTACTGTAAGACATAATAAAATGAGGACACAAAACAGTAGGCAAATAAATCAGCGATATTTATTGAACCTGACCTGACCAATGCTAAAGACATTTAAAACAAGAGCTGTTTAACAAATTCATAAATGAGTACCACACGTGGAATTAGTCCAAGAAAAGAACGATCTGTCAAGTTCCTGCTGGGGTTTGAGGAATGTTTCCAAAAGTCAATGTGATTTTTCAAGGTTGCTGATATAATTTATCTCCACAACACCTAAGAGATCAAAGACGTGTGTGTGTGTGTGTGTGTGTGTGGATCCAGAAGGATAGATGAGAGTAGCGGGGACGGCAGATCAGTTACCACTGGCTTGAGTCTGATTCCAGCACTGAATGCATGAGCTGAGTTTTGCAGTCATCCAGAACACAGGGGAGGGATAAATCCTGTCATAAATTCACTTTGTTTCCCAGCCTTCATTCTCTGATTAAAGCCGATTGCTTCTCCACCGCCTTTTCAATCATCATGCAGGAGGAGGGAGCTGGGGGTGGCTGATATGAGGAGATCTGGGAAAATCAGGAGCTTTTACTCACTTTATTCATTCTTTTAGTGCAGAAATTCTGATTTAACTAATGCTTAACACATTAGTTGGGAGGGGGGGGGTCTGCAAAGTTTTTGACAGGAATAAATGATCGATGTCATCAGGAGTCCTTGAATAAAAGCTTCTGAAATAACTGCTTCTGAAACCTCTGAATATTGCATCATAAACTTATCCATTTGCTTCATGAGGCTCAAAGAAGGAATTTAATTATTAATCCTGAGCACAGACCAAGTATAGATCTAATTTTATCCAGATTGTATCGCTGCCTCTGTGTCCTTATATAAAGCATTGGTCAACATTAAAGCCTCAGTTGTGCTGCACGTGGGTGTGCAATAATGATGCCGGTAATAAACTGGCTTCTATTCCTCATCATCACAGAGGAGATCTCATATAGCTCAATCAAATATTCTTTTCTATCCAATTTATTTTCATTTTCCACTTGTAAAAACATTAGAGAGTACAGCTTTAGAGAATATCACAACTGTGGGTTTACACTGAGTCAGACTAAAGTGCACTGGAAGCACAGATGTTGCAGCTGAGGACTGCGTTAAAGCACCCGTCCTCAGTCGTCCACCTGTAGAGACAGCTGGGCGTCTTTTAGATTCAGGAGGACACAAAGAGTGGTGTTAACCATACCTTGGCGGTGGCTCGGAAAGACACCTTAGAGATGGACCTCGAGACCTCGAGACCTCGAACATTTAAGACCCAGGCAGATTTAGCCTGAAATACTGACGCAAAGGAAGATCTTATCGAGCTGCTTGGCTTTTTGATTTCCCAGTCCTCAGTGTTGCTCCGTGTCCATCTAATGCTTTGCGTTTGCCGTCTTTGCTACTCGGGATATTGAGACAAATGTCGAGTGTTGCCAGAAAAGCACTGTGGGAAAATTCCATGGTAGCCAAACTGCTGTTCTGCTTTTTGTCCAATGTTTCTTAAAGACTGAATGTGGTAGAGAAAGTCATTTTTTTCTTTCTGAGTTGTCAAGCATGTGATCTTGTTTGAATGAGATCAACTATGTTCTACAAAAGATGTTATTCTAGGTCCATTTGTTTTGCAAATATTAGCTCCCATGATGCCGTGCCTCCTATGCCCTACCCCCAGGTTGCATTTTAGGCTGGAAAAGATTAGCACAAAAATGATATTGTAATGTTTTGGGGGCAGGGAGCAAATGATTTCCACGCCTACACTGTGCACATGAGGTGCAGTGTTCTCCAACTTATCGGCTAGACGCTGAAGGGCCGACAGTAATTTAACCTCATTGTCGCTCACCAAATTGTTTTTTCTCAATTCTCTGTGCCCTTACACGCCGTATGAATTTCATCTGCCTCATTACCTACCAGCTCTTTTTTTGTGGTATTTCTAAGAGGCTGTTACTTCTCTTCCTCTTTTGTATTAAGTGTAAATACATGTTTGACATACAGATCATTAAATTCAGCAGAATAATGATGAATATCATTAACCTTTTGAAAGGATGCGTTTGGATAGATGAGCATGATGAGAGGCGATGGTCCATTATTTCCCTCCACTGATCTCTGCCTCAGTCACAAGCAGCTTCAAAGCTCTGCTTCACAGTTACCTCGTGTCAGAGATCTCCTGAAGCCTGTGATGGCCTGATTATTACCAAGTTATTATTACACTGCACAAAAATATTAACGCAACATTTCTTTTTTGTTACCTTAAATTAAAAAACTTTCTTTTACACAAACAAACACACACAAACTACTGCTATCACTGACGATGAGTCCAAGACCTGCATCAATAGGTGTATTTAGTAATCAGACAGCATGATTATTGCGCAGGCTGTCACAATAAAAAAAAATAAAGAAATGTACAGTTTTATTACCACGGCCATACAATGACAAAGATGTTGTGGGTCTTGAGGGAGCGTGCATTTGGGAAGCTGACTATCCCAAATGACTAGACTAAATGTCTACAGGAGCTGTTGCCCATGAGTTAACCCCTAACGCCTCAATTGTTAAAAAAATTATTAAAAAAAAAAAAATTGCTTATAAGTAGATGCTAAACTAAGTTGAGAGTGTCAAATTTAAGTACAGCACATAAACCAGATTAAGCAAATTAGCAACAACAGGTAATAAAGGTAGCTACAATATCTTACAACTTACTTCAAACAGGTCTAGATTTATTTTTTTTTTCCAGTCTGAAAATGCCAGGTTAGCATGAATAGTGCTTTATGACCCTGAACAGGATGTAGTGTCCCAACCTGTACCATGAGAAACTAATACTTGCAAAAGGGAGATCCTAGGTATGCATTCCTAATGCAGCAACAGGCAACGGAGGAATGCAGATGCTGTTTTTGGCTACATTTGATGCACAAGGGCGACAATAGGCATTAAGGGGTTAAATGTTTGTTTCTTGAAAATAAACTGTCTCTGTCTCTCTTAGAATTTGGCAGTCACATCCAACTGGCCTCACAACTGCAGAATATGTGTAAACAAACCAGTCCAGGGCCTCCCCTGCAGCACGTTCGCCTCCATGGTCCGAGACTAGCCACAGAACAGCTGCTGCTACTGTCAGTTTGCACAACTGAAGGATACCTGCACAACCAGTCGGAAAACATCCCATGGAATCTTGTCCGCATGTTTTTGGTCCTCATCTGGGTTGCGACCTGACTGCAGTTCATTGCCATAAACTACCTGAGTGGGCGGATGCTCACAGCCAAATTTACAGGTCCTGGGAGCTGAAAACATACCAGTTCTTGCTTTGTCAGCATACTTATCAGACAGGTCACCTAGTGAGCATGTCTGAAAGACACTGAACTGGTGTATACGATTTCAATCAACATTGCACAGCCATTGACAAGTACTGGACCAACATTCCACAATTCAATTAACAATTCGATCAACTCTAAGTAAAAACTGAATCATGTAACAAATATTTTTGATCTCATTGGTCTCAACAGGTACTAAAAGGTGTTAAAAGACTTTTAGATGTATTTTCAAAATAATGAATGACGGTATTCCTGATTATTGTCCATTGGAAATCAAGATGTTGAAAGTTTATCTAATAGTTAAGAAACAAAAAATGTGACAGTGGGTTCCCCAAAGAATGAAATGAAAACAATCTCACAGACATTTAAACTCATTATTTAAAAGAAAGGTGTTGTGCAACATCTGTGGGGACAAAACAAATGATAACAGCATGAACACGATGCTGCTGTAGACTCGTAAGCTAGTTTCCAGGGCAACTGCATACATTAATATCATCGGATTGTTGAAAGGGGAGAGACCTGGCTTTAGGGGCAGTAGACAGAATCAGAGCAGACCTTTTCTTAGTTTATTAGGGCTTAAAGGATTATAACAAGTTGTTATAATTCCAACTGCAGCATCAATGCTACTGTGATTTCTTTCTTGCTGGTGATGGAGGAGGCTCAATCTACTCTATTATATATGAGATAATAACCTGATTTGTCAGTAGTCCACACGTTCTTTGTTTTCTGTGCAATGAACTTTGCGTTGCTTGGTTTACTCCTATCGGCACAGGCTGGATTTTTCATGTTTGCAATTTGTTTGATTTATAGATTCAGACACATCGACGGTTATTTGATCAAACCCAGCAGTATTTTTGGAGTAGTATGCTTGGTGCAGACTCTGAGCAAACAAATATTTTGTGGTTATGTTAACCTTTCACACCTCATTTGCTTGGGTCATAACTAACAGAGGGGGTCACCGCACATCCTCTAACAGAAGAAGGTGATGCCAACAAATGTTTTGGGAGATGCTTCAGAAGCTGACCCAGCTTTCCCAGTCAGTGAAACTGCGAGAAAATAAAGTTGAAAGAGAATTTAGAAATCAAAGACCAAGGCAGCTCACAGTTGCTCACAGTGCAGTGACGCGATGTTCGTTCAGAGCAGAGGGACACGTCTTCTCTGCTGCCTTGTTCTGAGGTCGGCGAGCTTATGGTTTAAACTCTGTTATCTATCTAAAGTTGTCTACAAGTTCAAATCTAAAAGCATAAAAAGGTTTTCTTTATTCATTTTATAAATAAATAAAACCACACAGCTCCTACACTACTTTGGGGTAGCAGATAAAAGTAATCTCATCATCATGTAATCACTGTGGAACAAGAGGATCTGTAAATGCTTTCACCCTGGTTTCCTGGCAGGCAATTCTGTTTGGAACCTATTCCTATTCTGCCAAACTATTTCCTTCTAACTCCCGCAGAATTGGTTTATTTTATAGTGTTGCTATAGTGTCCTATAAACTTGACTAAGGCAAGAAAAGATATCTTTTGCATGTTGCAAGGAAATGCAAAACAAATGGTATTGCCGGTTTAATAGGTTGTAAAAGCTTCTCCTAGTAAACATGCAGAGAGCTCCAGCTTTGGCTCAGTAAATGAAAATAATCTCCAATACATAGTTTGATTGTGTTGCTGTGTTTTAAGACGTGAACTTACTCCATAATTCAAACACACATCAAAACCAAAGTCCCACAGTGTGCTGTTGTACACCATTTCCCCCCTTTTTCTTTTTTTTGAAACTGCATTGAGAAATGAGTGGTAATCCACAGTCTGCTCAATTCATCTGCAGCAGCGCGGGTTATGTCATAAAAACTGTCAGACGTCATAGTGAAGTCAGGTTTGATGCATTGGCGCTGTTGAGCCATATAGAACATGTCCTAAACCGCAAACAAACAGAAACACATCCGTTTCTAGGGGCACCATAGGCGCTACCTCACCAATAAATTGATGATTTTAAAAAAGTGCAAGAATGTGGGACATGAACAGAGAACAATATCTGTCTAATCACATAGATGCATTTTTCTTCATATCTTCTGAAAACATAAAGCAATTTCACAGTTGAGGTAGCTCCAGGTCGCGCAGATGCACAGATCATACACGGCAAGAGATGACACACATGTAGGTCCATGCGGATGAAGTAGTAGTTTGTAGTTGTAGTAGTAGTTTGCACTGTGTTGATGCCTTCTTTCTATGTGCACAACCTCTTCCTGGTCCAGTAGCCAAACTAATGCCCAGTTGATCGGTTTGTTGTCGTTTCAAAAGAAGCTGGAGTGATCATTGACAACAAGGACATTTACAATTTTACAGTTGTTTTTAAATGAGTTCTCTGGAGCAGAAAATGGTCTCTTATCAAACATAGTGTTTTGCAGTTTTTTAAATTTAAGTTTAACCTAGGATCTGTCAGAAAAAAAGATTTAATATCTGCCTAAAACTGGTATCTGCACGTCACTTATTAGGTCTTAGTGTGTTATTCAAGAGCTATCCTGAGGCTGCTGCTGGGAGAAGCTTTTACATATCGCTGCAGAGAGTGTCACCTCTCCATCTGCCGACCTGTTCATCTTGAAGATTTGAACATTTAAAAGACTAACAGCAACGAAAGACTTCAACAACTCAAATACTAAAATTACTGTAGTCTATTATGACATGCAGTTGTAAGCAAGAAAGTTTGAGCTGTTTGAGCTGTTTAAGCTGAATCTCGCTTTTAATGTTGCTATGACTTGTGCTGATGTTGGTGATTAAGATTTAAAAGATATTGTAGACAGGAGGGGGACACTAAATAGTCAAGTGAAAGAAATTGGATTACTTCCCAGCATTCGATAAGATCAGTGGATTATACTGTTAAGCGGATAACAGAGTACACTCTGACAGTAATTTCCCCCAAACGGTAGCCAGCAGAGGCGCGCTCCATGTCAGCACCAGTGTCATCAAGCCCAGACGCTAAACCTCTAGGTAGGCACAGTGGCAAAATAACCCTCCCAATTAACAGGAATAAACCTTGAGCAGGACCCTGCTTACAAGGAGGAACCATCTTGCTGACAAAGGAGACAGGACAAAGAAAATAAAAGAGATAAGTAGGGAAACATAGAGAGAGAAACAAATACAACCATAAATGAGAAATACAAACATAATAGAACCATAGAAATGCAAACATAGCAGTTTGTTTAGGGTTAACTACGCTTTCCTGAACAGAAAAGTTTTGTCTGATTTTAAAGGCACTCATAGTGTCAAAAATTTTATTGCAGGTGCAGGTTTTCTCGTTTTTTTGTTTGTTTGTTTGTTTTTTACATTACATTTACATTACACAGAAATATTGCTTCAACCCAGCAGGTTTTGATTTTTTAACCTCAGGTGAGTAAGAACAGTTCATCCGTAGGTGAGCGTCTCTGCCAGCCCACAAGTGCTTGGATTTCTTGGTCATCAATCAATTATTTTTTTCCATTTACCCTAATGAAAATGGGGGGGAGGGGGCGGGGCAAACAAAAAAAAAAAAAGACTTATTGTTTAAACTTCCTATCAGTCAGAATTCAGAATGCAAAAATGTATTTCACAAGAGTCATTGTAAGGCATTAAAATATGTCACAGCCTGTCAAACGGCTGAATACAAGCTCCAGGAATCATTCACAAGTCATTTGAAATATATTGCAGCCAGGCCCATTTGGCAGGGCCAAAGATTTGTTTCTAGTGTTATTGTTGAGGTATTACAGCAGGACTATACTGCTGTGTCTGTAAACGAATCCTGAAATCCTGATATCAGAAGAGAGCTCTCAGATCCGAGCCTTGCCGTCCCTTCTCCTGATAGAGGAGGGTGATTACGGCAGTATACCTCTCATTTGAAGGAGTTATGGTTTTATTAAAGAAGCACTGAAAATGAGTGTTGGGGGGGAAAAAAACAATTTTCTTTCACGGCTTTGACTTCAGTAACAGTGTGTTTTTTGTGAGAACAGCTAGTTTTCTACAAATTCATTTGTTTTAGTAAATTGAGTTTGGTAAATTAGTAAATTTCTGTAACCAGTCACATACGCACATACACACACATACATACACACACACCTTCTACTTACCACAGAGTAATGCAAACACAATTTACAAAAAACTAAATCCGAATCCCTCTTGTGTAAGTGCATGGACTCTTCTGATCTTTAATGTGCTTGGTGAGCAGTGCATTTATCCAAAATACCTGCATTTTTTGCAAAAGTCTATCTTTAATCTCAAGCAACGGTGCATTATGGAGGAATATTACATTTTCACAGATAATTGTTATTTTTTATCATTGAGTTGACTGTTTTCCAACAATGGTACAAAACAAACCAATATGTTTTTAATGTTTTTTTAATAGACACAACACCTTTTTTTTGTGTTTACATTATTATATTGCCTGTCATGGACTGGTATGTTATTTCTACTTTTAACATAAATCACAGTTTTCTTCATGTAGAGCCTTTATAGTCTGAACTGTTCATAAAGATTGTGGGAGCAGGATTTTTAGATTTGTTTGAAAAAATCTGCTTTACAGTTACCAAAAAAAATGATTGTGCCAATGCATTCAAGAGTAGCTAGAGAGCTTCGTCAATTTGAATCAAATATTTTGATTAAAAAGGATGTTGGGCTAATTCTTACTTCTTTTATTGCCATCCTCAAAAGGAGGAGTGGTACAACTTCTTATGTTACTTTCTGGTAAATTCAAAAGTGGTAAAACATAAATATCCTCCTAAGTTTCTAATTCTGCAACTTAAGGAAGAAATCCTGAAAATGAAAGAGTGGAAAGAGCAAAGGCCCACTTTCTGTGTCTGTGGGGCACTAATCAAGATAAAGAATGACATTAGCATTCTGCCTCGACACTGAAGCATTGCTGAATGGCTAAAGCCGAGCCAATTGATTCTGCTGCTGTTCTCCTATTTCATCTTGAGGGTGAAATATGCAGCCATAATGTTTGCTTCATTCATTCATTATGAGCTCTTGATGATCACAGTCCGGCTAAAAGAACAGTGCTCCAAGGGATGACTGCAACTGGACATTCTTACCAAGTAACAAACCATGAGAATTTTTCATTTGCAGGCCATAATGCTATCACCCTTTTTCCAATTACCCTTCGCATACTGCTGTAATTTTTTAATGCAGCTGGGCAACCGAAAAGGGGGAATCCTGCCTCTCTGTGTAGTGAGCCAACAGAAGCTGAGTAAATAGGAGCATCAAAGCAATCTGCTCCTGGCAGCTGAGGGTACAGGCTCATTATACGGAGCCTTGGCTGAGGAGAGGGAAAACATGCCATGTTGGGCTCCCACTGTGACAGACATCACACTTTGGCTATTAATCAACAGGCTGAGAAATTGAAAGGACAGCGAGTCGCTAATAGAACAATGTATCTTACAGTAAGGGATTAAATATGCTGCCCCAAGGGTACCCAGCATTGGCTCATCTACTGCTAACTCAATGTTTTTCTTCACAATAACGTTCCACTAGTTTATATGATGCAGATTTTTTTTTTTACATTTTTTTGTACAGTAAAATGTTTTTATTTATTTTGTATATATATTTTTTTTAACTGGGAGAATAACATAGTGGGATTGCTGCAGCGAAACTCTGGTCACATTACCGGGACATCAACCTGTCTGGTGAGACAGAAATAATGACCGTGAATCAATTTCACCAGATGTGTGCAAATGGGGCAGACAACAGGCGGAAAGGGGAGGCAATTACCAGGACAACCCCTAATAAGGAATGGTTTCACAGGTGGTAACGACAGGCCATTTGCCATTGCCCTTCATCTTTTCTGGCTGATTGATGGTTTTAGTTTTTGGAGCTTTCGCAGTAGTAGCATGACGCAGCAGCAGCAGCTCTTCAAGATGACACACCAGGTTTGCTATGTCTCCCAGCATAAAGCAGATATGAGGAGTTGGGCTAGGACACCAGGAAAGGTGGTGGAGGCCATAGGAGGGCAGCAATCTGGCAGCAGGAACACTATCTTCTTCTTTGTGTCAAAGCACTTTCAGAGCTGCACAAAATGACCTCCAGCAGGTCTTTCTTCAAAAACTGTTGTCTGCTTTAGTGCTGGAGGTGTCCAGCTAGGCCATTGGTGTTCTTATTTCAGCCCCTGAATCAGTGT
>CAAE01014338.1:51778-63796 GCA_000180735.1 Tetraodon nigroviridis | reverse complement strand
CCTCTCCTCTGTCCCTCTCACCATCTCCCCATCTTTCTCCCCCTCATTTTCTCTACATCTCCCTCTCTTCACTGTCTTTCTTACCATGTCCTCATCTCTTTCTCCCTCTCTCTTTTTTCTATCCCCCCTCTCGGTTTTTCTGACCATCTCCCTGTCTCTCCCCTCCCTTCTCCTTTTTCTTTCTATCTCCACCTCTCCTCTAATTTACCATCTTCCTGTCTCTCCTCTCTCCCTCCTTTTTCTATCTCCACCTCTCCTCTCCCTTCTCTCCCTGCCAGGTGGTCGGAGCAGATGGCCATCTACACTGAGGTTCTGCTCATGGTTTCTGCCAGTTAAAGCGAAGTTTTCCCTACCGCTGTCGCCAAACACCAGTAGCATACTCAGTGGCGAGCTCTGCCCTGGGAGTTGGTTCTCTTTTTGAACGTCTGAAGTGTCTTAAGATAACATTATTTTGAATTGGCACTTTAAACAAAATTAAAGGAAATTGAATTGAATTAGGTCAACACAATGTTCTCGAGTGGGATCGAAATAAAATCTTACATCTGCCATTCAAAAATGAATTTTAAGCTCCTGTTTTATTTTCATTACATTGAGAGGGAGAGAGAAGAGGAAAAAATATATCAGCTAAAATTGGAAGGGTTGACACACAACGCTGGCGGGTCGCAATCAAACAGTCAGAAAAGAAAGAGACAGGGAAAAGAAGAATAGAGTTGAGAAAACAAGAACAGGTGACTGACTGAATGCATAAATGAGGGCAAAGGTGTGATGACTTTCAAAAGGCATTGAGAAAAGATGTGAGCGAGAGAACAAAGTCAGAAAACTCCAAAGTAATTTGAAACGACACATTCTTTTTCTTCCACCAGGAGGAATTCAACCAAAGGTTCGCCTTTCCTGACCAGGGACTTTTGCTATTTACTTTCCACTGAGTGAAAATTGAAGAAACCTTAGGTCCCAGACATTAATGAAGTTGGCAAACAAAAGATGAAACAGCATTGTCAGACTTCTGGGTTCATCATATTTTCAACAAGATTCATCCCAGGAAGCGTTTTTATTTCATGAATAGTGTATTTGTGCACATAACACAAGCTACTTTTCTGTATTTATTGTTTCCTTATAGGAAAAATAATGTTTCATCATAAACACTACTTTGAATTCATGCGTGATCGTTGTGGGACGCAGACATCTTTCCAGGCAACAGGCACCTACAATGCAAGTGGATGAAGCCTGTTGTCCCCAGAGGTCTTGAAAGTGAACTCTGATAGAGTCTTTCTGATATTGAGTTGACGGTCAGATCTACCAGTAAGCAGTCGGGCAGCAATAAAGCCACACAGCGATGCAGTCTGGGGATATTAAACTTTTTTTTGTGATTTTCAGCTCATCATTATGCGCCAAGCGTTGTGGCTTCTGGCTGAAATACGGCCTACTTTTGAAAAACTTCACAGCCTGGACTGTATTTCCATTAAATATGTGAGAAACATTAGTTTCAGTAAAACTTGCTATTCTGGTGTTTTAGGCTCCTGCAGCGGGAGACGGTTCTCTCTGTGCATCCATGAATGCCGAATGACAGGAACAAAGCCTCTGCCCGGTCTGCTGGCACAAAGCCACACATTTTCGCGCAAACCGGTCGCTCAAATTTACACACCGAAAGAAACCCAAAACTCTTACAGTTTTCCACTACTCAAAAAAAAAAGAAAAGTAACAACAGCACACGCAAAGTTCAAGAGATAGGAAGAATACATTTGGATTGTAAAAGGGGCGAGGACGAAGGCTGTCATCGTCAGACTGATAATGTGGGAATTAGCCAATGGGCTAACATTGTTGGAGATGACTTTATCCCAGCAGGACCATGCCACTAATAACGCCATCAGACATGTTTAAAAATTAAAAGCAGAGACTTTTAGATAGAGATAATGATCTCTTGAGAATTTGCACTGAACCAAGTCATAAAACAACAGTTATGCTGCAGCTTCAAGCTACCTCAAAGGTGAGATATGAGAGGGGTTCAAACCTAAAACCTCAAGCTGTCTGGCTGGCTCAACTTCCAACAACGCAATTTGTTTCGATGTATCATGTGACTCGCTCTGTGTTTCACAGAGAGTCCCCAACTCTCCTGCACCCCTGATATATAAGCATTCACACTCACCTCTAGACTTAAGGTCACATTAAAGTATCAAATTCACCTCTCACCAAATGCCTGTTTTTGTACTGCGAGCGGAAGCGGGAGTGCAAAAAGAGAACTCACCCAGGCCCAAACAGGGAACCTCCCTTGCTGTTGTTTTTTTCCCCTTTTTGCCTGCAGTGTCTCACCTGAAAGAGTCTTTTTTTAAAATACGCTGTCAACAGGATTTACATGTTATACATTTGGATATGCTTGTTATAAACTCTTCTGTTCATATTTGCTGAAATGATGCCATTATATTCTTAGCAGAATTTAATTCAAGACAAATGGCCTTGAGTGGAATCTCTTATTCTTTGCTAAAATTACATGCCAATTATGATTCACACTGTTACTTTTGCAGTATAGAAACACTTAACTAACTTTGATAATTTCTAATCACACACAGTTGCATTTTATGCAGGGACATTAGCCTTTTAAAAAATGCATCTTTTTTTAAAGATACTGGGCTTTTTTATAATCTGCTTAAGAAACAAGACAATGTTTTGCATTTGAGGA
Source organism: Tetraodon nigroviridis (assembly GCA_000180735.1). Taxonomy (NCBI): domain Eukaryota; kingdom Metazoa; phylum Chordata; class Actinopteri; order Tetraodontiformes; family Tetraodontidae; genus Tetraodon; species Tetraodon nigroviridis. The sequence continues at coordinate 61,122 of CAAE01014338.1, read as the reverse complement.
ATGAATGTTTCATGACAAGCCTTCTGTGGGGAAACCTGCCTTTGGAATACATGTACAACTCTCTCCTGGTGATAACAAAATTCATCGGGCCTTATCTCATTTGTGCACAAACACACAGCCCTCGAAACAAAGCAGTACAACAAACGAACTAATCAAAGCATGCGCGTCCCCAAACTGAACACCTCAATCACGTTTTCACCCCCAAAGAAAGATGGCAAACATCAGAGGGCCATGTTTGCATGAAGTAGTGCTGTGAGGAAATCACTGAAGTTGTTTACTGTGGTCTCAGTTTTAATTAAGCCAGCCAGGAGCAGTCTAGGGTGGAAAATGTGCTCTATTTAGTGGAACGGATACCTCCGCCATGATGAATGAGCTGTCATCCCCAATTGTTGCTGAACCTCTGTCTCCTTGACACCAGGTGATTCCAGATGCAGCCCCTATAGGGAGCAGCTCCACAGTCTGGAGGTCAAGGGTCAGGCCCAATGCTAATGTAGGCTTGAGGCACGAAGCCAGACAACCTTTTATAATGTGAACCACTGTCACGGAAAACAGCTCATTCAGTTATCAGGCCTGTCCAGATAAGGCAGAAAAGTCACATTGGACAACGCTGCTACTTTTACACAAAAGAAGTGCACCACATGTCTCTTTGGCAGTATTTCTGGGACTTGATTGAAAAAAGAAAGGAAAAATAAATAATACACCGTGAGACCATGTCAGACCATCAGATGACAGCTGACATTACTGTCATCATCTCTTCAGGCAAAAGTCCTACTGTTGTCGCAAAGATCAAATGTTTTATCTTTTTAATCCGAAAAGTAAGACTGAAGGACAATCAATGTTTGGATCTGACGTATCATGGAGAGTAGGACCTGCAAACCTTTAAAAACTGCTCATACTGAGCTCATATTGGACCGATGGCCATTACATGAAAAGACAAGTGGGTGCCTTCTTGCATGAGTTGACAAATGCTATTGGCAAAAATAAAAAAAGAAGAATTCTGCTGTATGTTGGAAAACTAATACTACATAATAAATGAAGAAAAAAAGATGAAATATTACAGGCTGACACAGCAGATAATAGTAGCAACAGTCATATGTCTGGTAATGAATCGTACTATTATAGCAATATGGAGAAGATTTCTTTTCACTTTTAATTTTACTAAGACTATAAGAACAAAAAGCATCCTTCTGTCATCTGAACTGACCTTGAAAAATGTTCCTACTGTGTTCGTCCTGCTTCTCCAGATGAATTGTCTTTTTCGTGCCAAAGCGTATGCCATCAAGCTATATATCCGGGTAGTCTGGTGTGCCAACTTGTGCAGAGCCATCAGGGAGCTGGAGCGCTGCCAAACCCCAAAAATAACAGTTACCGTAAGGACACCTCGGATTAGCCTAATATAGACTTTCTTTTGGATAACAAACACGGATGGGTAGGACCAGATTAAAGCACCTGCTCTGAGAGGAAAACTTTGCAGCCTGAAACATACAATTTAATCTTGCTCATGCACTGCCTTTCTGCCAATGTGGGTCTTACGCCTGGCAAACACAGTTTCCTGACTGTTGACTGCTGCCGAGCAGTCTTTGCTCAAAAAAAAAAAAAAAAACGTGTCCTTTGCTGTGACAAACAACAACATACCAAGTGAAAAAATAAACAGAACCCCCACCATCATTATTTATGTCTCTTTCTAAAAATCAGCGTGTAGGTGCCACAGCGTTTTTTTCACATCATGTCTTAAACTTTTTACAGCATAAGAACCTTAAAAGTGTGAGAGGTGGGAGGCTGCGAATAGATACTTAGAAAGACAGCTTGTTTATATGATAAAAATAGATTATCTGGTGCAGCGATAGCTAGCGTTTAAGTCATTCCGTGTAGTGCACTTTGTTAGATGTGACTCACTTCTATTTGCCATGCCGGTGCAAGCATGCCCGTTGTCTCCTGTGCTGTTACTACCTGTGTTGCCACCTCACGGGCAAACTAAATGGTCCCCACTGTTATATCCAAGCAGGTTGAACAGAGGTGAACTGGGAGGGTGTGCACAGAACATCCTTCATCATGGCTCAATCTCTGCATAAAAAGGATGCATGACCTGACAGCAGGCGGCGGAGCCGTGAAGAGTGCTGTAAAAATATCATCATAATCTTTATAACTCAGGCAAGGCTTGTATAATGATGTCACAGTCTTACCTCTTTAGGCAACATAAAGCCAGCCCAAGTGATTTTAATTACCTACTTCAGCAACTTGTTACAAAGTTTAGCATAAAATATAAAAGCTAAAATAAATAAACTAGCCAGTGCTTATCACTTAATGAGTTTAGGGGGTCTGAATCTACAGTCTGCCCAACCATTCCTTAATAATTCATAACACTAGAGAAATACCGGAATGTCTGCTCCTTTCCTCCCCTTATCTTCAAAGTCTCGCAGGAAATAAATGCTTTTCCATTAATGTTATGAGGCGCTAGCTGTAAACTGTATAATCCCCAAGCTCAGTGCTGCCAGTTGGGGGAAATGTGCTGACTGGACCCTGACACCATTTCGCTGATTACATCACGCAGCCGTCATGCAGCCATTACAACTGGTAGGAGAAAGGGAAGAAAAGACAAGGTCTGATTAGGGTCAAGGTACATCACCCAAAAAGAATACCTTCTCTCTGAGGAAGTAACAGCTATTATCGTACAGAAGTGCTCAGAGAGGACACGTAAATTAAGAATCATTTGTTCTCTGTCCGTTAAAGCAGTCATAGAAGGATCATCAAATTGAATGGCTTACTGGATATATCCTGCTGAGTATCAATGTCGCCTATACTAGCATGGAGTACAGGAACTTCTCAGGGAATAGACCAATAAATCCATTAGCCCTCATGATGATATGGAGCTGTAGGTCTCAAGCCGGAAACTCTTTGAAGATCCTGCTTCTTCTTCCTGTTGGCCAACTTACAACTGCATTTGTAAAGATCCATTTAATAATTTGGATTTGAAGTAAATATGTCAGAATTTCTGCAGCAATGACTGTCCACTCACCCTTCATATATAAAGGCAGTCTTTGCTCTATTACCTTAAAATTAGAGGAGGACCCCAGGGCAGACATGCTGGGAATACAGCTGGCCTAGGAATACAGTGGGAGACCCCTGTAGAAGCTAGCTAAAGTAGTCTTATTGAGTAATCTCTGGGCTTCCTTTACTGTAGCTGCTATCCCAGTGACCCAGAAGGTTCTGACAAACAGATCTTGGATTGTGATTGTGCTGGGAAATTTACAACAGTTGTGGGACTGGCATGACAAATGTAAGTTGACCTCGATTGGCTTGAGGATGATGAGCAAGGGGCAGCCACTTCTTCGGAGCTTTCATTAGTGGGCTTTGTGAACTGCTTCTTTTAGACATATCCTTGACGATGTTTAGGAAGTGACAGCTGATTTTCTTTTTGATGGATGCTTTGTCCTTGCACTCGGCAGAGTCTAGTTTGGCCAGAATGTAACATTAAGATCGAAACCAAGCAGATCCAAAACGCGTCCGATCCTCAATCAGTTACAGCCCATTCTTCTCCTAAACCTGAGATAAGGTTAACGGATGGAAAATGGACACAAGAACATACACACAGAAAGTTTATGGTAAAAACTGCAACAAGGACAATAGTAAAAAAGTGTAAACATATATGTAATTTCACCAAAAGTGGTTATATTAGGTACTTTTTAGGAATGTATTTTTTTGAATTAGTATATATTTTTTTAAAAGGTATGTATTTTGGAATTGCAATGATATTGAAACACCCTTTCTATCTGCAAAATATGCAATTTCCAAATTTTGTGCATAAACAAAACTGTAAAAAGAAATAAACGAAATCAATTTTGTTTCCTGGCAGCATATCTAATGCTTCCTAATACAGAAATTCAATTAGAAAATTCTCAGTGCTAGATTTATTTGTGATAATACCTTTAATACCACTGTAAGTATTAGCTAATGTTAACAATGATATGGCTTGATAGTCTTTTACCCCAGTCTTATAATGAACAGGATAACCCTGCCGTGCACCTTGTATAAAACACTTTCCTTTAAAGCTACTTGACATCCCTATAATTTACAGATATTGCACTGACCTTCCTTTCTATCTGTTCTTTTTTTTTTTTTTTTTTTTAATCCTTTCAGCTCAGGGAGGTCATGTGCAACCAGAAGTCTCCTTCACCAGTGCTGATCACTTAGTCTCTGTATGTAGTCGTCTAAGATCAGGTAGATAACAAAGCATTGTATGCATGAGAACATGCACACAAAATGTTGGCAGACATTATCGCCATACATAGGCACAAACTGGCTAAACTGATAGAAACACCACTCTGGTTTTTCACTTTGTTGGTTGTCTTTGCTCAGCCTGTCTGTCTTTAGGGTGCTGTGTCCTCTCACCTACTCCCACTGGAACATGACGTTACTGCTGATATTTACATCTATGATGCCATGATGCAACTCCTTCTGGAACAGGATGCTGCCATTTTTAACAAAAGCACTGTGTACTACCTAAAAGAATATAAACTTTCCACATGCCTTTTTGTGTTTGTGCTAATAATATGAACAGTAAAAGAGAATTTTGAGCATATTCAAGCTCTCAGAATCAGAATCATTCTTTTTTGCTGTGGTAGCAGGGTATTATATACTGTCATAATTACGCAAAATCAACAAATTTAACAAACAACAAAATTAAACAATGTGAACTTTGTTAGCCTCTCCTTCACAGTTGCGGCGAGCTAAGCTAATGTCTGTCTTTCCACTTTTGTGGGTTGTCTAGGAGCTAGAGCAGGCAGCTATCCGTCTACCACATTTAGCATTTTTGTTTCTTAGGTATGTGGTTAATACCCTCCTGCTAAATTAATTGTTAGATACTAAATTTTCTTTTTTATAAAAAATGAAACATTGAACTATCGCATCACTAGTTATTGATAGACATAGGTCAATTAACGGTTAAATCAGTTTCCTCACTACATTTATGATGTATGACACCACTAGGGATGATGCAGGGTAAAAGTTAATTGAGAGATCTCCAAAATTTAATTTAAATATCTGGAAAGTGCATAATAGTTCTTCTTTTTCAGATAGAATTCCGACTTAAAAGATCGGTCCAGCAAGGTCCTGGAGAAACGTTTTGTTTTCAATATGTATCACACCAGCTATATATGAAATTGACAATAAAGCTGACTTGACTTGACTTGACTTGACTTGACTTGATTGCTTTTCAAAAAACACCAAAGCACTTAATATTTGAAAATGACAACAAAGTTAGAGCAGAGAAGCACAGCTGAAGGTGACACAGCGATAAATGAGAGCAAGTGAGAAGAAGAGATCAAATTCCAATAAAACCCAATGGGTGTGGTTGGTTTCAAAGGCCTGGTAGGTCACATGATGTGTTTTTAAAGTTTTTTTTTAATTCATGTATAAATAAATGGGTGGAAATATTGTTGCACAATTATATAAGCTGGATGTGAAGCAAGAAAATATTGATGCTAGAGGGGTCCTGTGGCACCCCTAATTTAATGATAACGCCGGTATCAGGGAGATTCCCTCTCCTTTTTCTGCATTTTGAAAAAATCTCTCTTTTGCCATCAAAACAAAAAAACTCTGGACTCCTCAGGGCCATATTGAACATTCTTCTGGGACTGTGATTTCTTGAAGTGTATGTCATATCCAAGAAGTCACACAATTCCTTAGTGACGTGTACTGGAATGACAATCTGGTCCTCTTCTCAGGGCTTCTAATCTTTTTATCTTCTCCTTAATTTTTCCATTCAGAGCCGTTCTCTATTCCGATTCATTCCACCAGCCAACCAAGAAGAAAGCATGTCTAATTAAGGCATTGTGCCTGTGAAATCTTATTTTCAGCAATTGTCCCAATGTTCCTGAGCTTATACAGCGCTGTATCTAGGTCAGCGCTCTATGGTTTGGGGGCGTATGATCAACGCTGCCATTCCTCAGATCGGTCCCGCCTCTATCTCCTTCCCCCATGCCACAGTCAATATAAGAATACGATTAAACTGCCTTGAACTTATTTAACAGTCATTTAACTGGGAATTTACCAGCAAAAGCCAGTGTTTTTGTTCCCCTGTCACCCTGCACAAAAACAGGTAAAAAGACAGGGCTTAATTAAACCGGTCCCACTCCAATCCCCCACTCTGATCAGTCAGCTGGAGAACTGGGCAGCCTAACAAAGCTAACACTCAGCTAGACCCCAAGACCACAGCCGCATAGTACGCTGTGGTGCCAAGAATTTGTGGCTGGGAAATAATTCCCGCTTTTTGTTTTTCACAAGTCACTTCAGTGAATTTATCGTCCATGATGCAGACTGCTCATAGAGCCAGTGGAACTTCTGCAGGACTGTACTGCCCCATGCATGCTTTCAAATGATTCCATTGCTTTTCATCTGAATTGAACTGCTGAGAGTCCCCCCCCCCTTCCCCCCCGTCCCTCGTGGACATGACTGTGTTATTGCCATTATACCAATGTTATGTTGTCAAATTGGCACATCTCTATTTCTGTGTGGTGATCCAGTCAGCTGCCACAACCCAAAAATATCCCTGCGACATTGCCTGTCTTGGTCCTTGGTGTCTGTGTTCATCCCCCGACAAAACAAATAAACACAAGCACACAAAACTAATTCTGTAAAAGGGGGATCCGGGTGGGAACCTGGCAGGGTTTCTTAGGGGCCTGTCCTAAGTCCCCCATTTCTAATTCTGATTTAAGATAAATAGAAGTAGAAAGAAGCTACAACCTAAATCTCACCCTAAATAAATGAGATGTAATTCTTACAGTGTTTTCTTTCATGTGTTTTCTGTTCTTGTATAACCTGCCAAATTGTGAACAATGGAACCCTGCCCGATTCGTGTAATCTTCGGTCGGTGACTATGCTTCAATAATGGTCTAAAATCGTATCATAATTAGGAAGCCAACGATTCGCTAACATTAATTTACCAATTGCATTACTCCACCTAGTGGCAAATATACCTTTATTATTATTTATTGTTGAAATTTACCCCAGAGGAAGGTGATGAGGCAGGTGATGGATTTGAAAACCAGCAAATAACTGTATTGTTTTAACAGATAAATACTCTCCAAAACAAGCAAGATGAAAATGTGACAGTACTGGATTAGAATATACTTTAAAATAAATTGGATCTGGTAAAATAAGAACGGTTCACACCCGTCAGAGGAGGTCATCTGTCAGAGAGCGGCGATTGTTATGCAATCTATGTCAATCACAGCTGTGTGTCCCAGATTGACACAATAACACTTTAATCCCTCTTCCTCGATCTGCCTTCTGCTTTTGCTCTTATCAGGAACCTGTCCCACCAGGATGGATCCCGGGCCATTTCTGCACTATGACACACAGCTGATATGCAGCGGCGCCTCATTAACCCCAGAGATTTAGGGCCCCGATACTAACTTTCCACCTCGTGAAGGATGAGCCACGGAAACGTCATCGGCACTGTCAGCCAAGATATTTAGTGTCGGAATTAAGATGGAGTGATGTCGGGTTTTGGGGTCAGATAGAAGCCTTAACATCTCATCGCTTTCATGCGACCAGCTGAGAGGTTTCTGTTGTTTCCCACCCTGGTGTTATTGCTCTAGTTAGAGTAGAAAATAGCTTCACAAAAGACAGATTTTCCCAGTCAAACCTGCAAAACATTTCACTCAGAATTACTGAACCCACAAATGCACCATGACAGTCAGACAGGCATAAAGTCAGTGCAGCGTTGGTTATCTCAGCATTTAGTTTAAGGAACAATAAAACAATCATTTCTATTAACATAGAGAGTGTCTAACTACAGTTTAAGAACAAATAGAAATTTAGAAAATCACTGATATAAAAAAGCTGTATAAAACACATTGCATCAAATGTTCTCACAACAAACATAATTAAAAATACGCTACACAGACAAGAAAAACTGCACAACATCCATTTTTTTTTTTTTCTATTTATTATCGTGAGGCGTTTGGAACAATTGCAGCAAGTTAAACCATTTCACATTGATCCAGATGTGGATTAGTGTGCACAGAGTACTTAAGAAACACCACCTATTGATTTGGGACTGGATGTCAGAGAGCACCGCGCTTCAGCTCGCAGTGCATGAGGCAACACTTCAACTTGCAGCGCCAAACTTTCATCAGAACTGCAATTTATTTAGAGATTTTTAACCGCGCCAGCGTTTTAGTCTGGGTCGTTAATGAGCAGCAATGTTTGAAAGACACATCTGATTTTTTTTTTTTTTTTTTGCTTTCCTAGATTTTATATTCGGATACTTGTAGTTATCTTAACCCCCTGGCAGCTGACACATATTGGGCATGTCGCTGTCAAGACAGGACTCACTTCCTGTTCTTCGAGAGGCCTACTTTCAATCTTTGATCTTCCACACGTCTAAAAAAATAGGGTTGCGTCACAATTACATCATTGTGTTGCCAGAGACAAAGCAGGACCTTCCTGCTAGTTTCATAGCTGAAGGTACATTTAGCTACTGACTAGTCACCCAGCTGAATTCTTTGAGGAGCCTCACCGACTCACAGACCACAACCCTGAGCCTTACCTTCAACCCACCACTTCATATTTTTCCACATTTTCACTTTTTTTTTTACTTTCCTGCTACACACCACCCAGGTTATTCAAGGGGACACGTGGTAATTAAACGCGTCGGGTGAGAATGAAGACCCTGTCCTAACAAGGACAGTTGTTGTTTTGTTTTTTATGAAAGAAAAAAAAGGACAAGATTTCTTTCCATACTTGGCTTGGGTGGTGCTGAAGAATTTAAAAGAGATGAAAAGAAATAAAGCTTTTAAACCGATGTAGACTTTGGACAGTCCCTAAAATGACAGAAACCAAGTTATTTTGCTCGGTGCCAAAACATAATGAAACTTTTTTAGCATAAATTATCAGAAACAAGTAACGAACCCCCACATCTTACAGTTTGGTACAAAAATGATTTAGTAAAGATCTCAGACAGCCTGTTTCTCTCTCCCACCTGCAGACCTTCATTAGCCATGCGTTTCTGAGCACCCTAATCACTCAGACAGAACTCCAGACTTGCAGCTGCTTGCGTTTCGCAGGCCTGCTTGAAGTGGCGCGACTCATGACCGTCACTGTCATCTTCCACCTTGATGGCAGCCTCGGAGGACTCCAGATGCGACACGTTCTACACATCTAAAGAGTGATCTGTGCCATACAGTTGTCCCCTCTAGATGCTGCCTGGCTGCTTAGTTCTTCTCTTAAAAACCTGTTATTTACTGGAAAGCTGGTCAACCCCCACAGTTCGTAGAAAACGATGAATGATTCGTAACTCAAAAACTTCACACCATCTTTCCCCACTTGCTCCAGCCATCCAC
>CAAE01014338.1:26595-50786 GCA_000180735.1 Tetraodon nigroviridis | reverse complement strand
TGTGTAATTGACTGAAGCATTCGCCTTATCAGCAGCTGTGGTGATCTGATGTAAGGGGAGCATTGAAGCGGCAGCAGTCGAACAGGAACCCCTCGTACTTTCTAGGTCTCTGTGAGCTGATGTGCTGAAGTTGCTGATTTTGCTGCAGAGAGAGAAGCAAAAATGTTGACTGTCAGGTAGACGGGCAATAAATCTCTCCCTTTAATGGGTAACAATGAACCCTGAAAGCTTATATACTGTCTCACCCTTTGAGAAATAACACAATTTAAAGATAAAATGCATTAAAACAGAAAAGTGATGACCTGGATGTGAAAAGTAACTTTATCTCTTTCCCCATAGTGGCGGTTCCAGTGCAGGTCCCAGAGGAGAAGAGTATTGACTGGCACCTTATGACCTTTTTGCTGTGACCTTTATTTGCGTGTCATTACTTCAGCTGACATGTTTGGGGTCTAAATGAGCATGACGTGCGCAAACTCAGACCTCTGAGGGTTGTTAAACCAGTTCCTTCTGCCTATGCAGGTGAACACAGTTCTGTCATTGCTTTAGCCTGTCTCCTGAAAGGTCATTCATCAAGGAACCAAACCTATTTTTTGGGGTTTTTTTCTTTTTTTTTTTTTTTTTTGCTCTCATGCTTCACACGGTGGTGAAATTAATATTAAATCTAAATAAAGACATCTAAACTATTGTAAGCTGATTGCCAAATGGCATGAAAATAGATATTCATCAGCCTTGTTCTCCAATGTCCTCTGGGGCTGATTGAATCTTGTTAAACCCCCCCAAAACAGGCTGCACAATGAAACCAAGTGCTTTGATACAAAATGCCAACATTTGCAATTCAAATCAAGTGAAACGTTCATAATTTTCATCAGCTTCTTTCTCCTTAGAGGGGGGAATGCAGTCACCTTTGGTTGAATTCGATTAACCAATCACATCCAGCAGTAGACCTCATGAAATACTTCCATGATTCCAGAGTCCAAGTGAACCGTCAGGAACTTCACCTGAAGCTGCCATGTTAACTGAAAAATGGAGCTAGTGAAGTACTGGATGGATGGATGCATGCATGCATGGATGGATGGATGAATGAATGGATGGATGGATGGATGAAATTTAACACCATGTAGTGCTCCCTGCATTTTAGGCACAAACACATTTAATGTGTTTGCTACTCTTACTGTCACTTAGCTAGCTCAGCCCAAATAAAAGAAAGCCATTGTTTATTCACCACCATTACGAGCAAAAAAGCAAATGAAGTTGCTTAGAAAACAGTGGCTTTACAGCAAAATAGCATTGCAGAATTCTTCAAAGTGCAGAAGAATGGTAGGTGTGGGATTTAAACATAAATAAATGACTGAAAAGGGATTAAATTCTATAATGGCTCTATAAAGCTTGTTGTTTTAAAGGTTTTTAGCCCTGAGATCCCAAATTAATTAGGAAATGTAACATTTTCCCTCTAAAATGTTCATTGTACCCTTTAAAAACCTTCTCGCATTTCCAAAGTTATTCTTTGAGGTTATTTGAGGGTATAAATATTGCCTTCAAAGCAGAATCTCATAGCTACTGTCTACCTCCAGAAGTGTCATGCTTTTGAGAGACATTTCATTACAAAAGATGACAGAAGATGTACTGTTTGAATGATGGTTGAAAGTCCACAGAGAACTCTCGTCTACCTTGAACAGTCGCTCTTCACTTTAGAGAGCATCTCAGCTCCTTTTAACATTAATGTTTTGGTTCCCTGGTCCAGAACAACCCTCTTCTGGGCTTCAGGAGCACCAAAAGAGCACAGATAAATAGCCTCCATACAATCTATTACATGGAAACACACCCTGCTGAATATTAATATCTGGGAAGGGGTGGAAAACTGACTGATGTTACTTATTAACCCTCTTCTTTGCGCACCATCACATCATCGCGGTGGACTGTGAGTGCCTAATGAACCTAGGAGCTCTGTCACAGCCCCTGACAGCCCCGGCCGGTCCCCATCCACAAATTATCCACCTGCAAAGAGCCATGGGACTATTTCAAAAGATGAATGGAGTCAGTGATCAATGCAGGCTGTGCTGGTGCCAGGTACGGTGGCGAAACATCCGGTAAGTCCATCAGTATGGCACCGGTCCAATACACACACGTACATGTGATACTAAATTCTAAACAGTTTAACAAGTACGTTAGCTAAATCAGAGGCTCTCAAAGGGCACGCCCAGACCTCTGTGCCTAGGACTCATGGATATTATTTCCTTGCTGACTTGGCATGCAGTATTGTAATGTTATATGTGTTTGTTAATAAATTTTATTTTGCTAATAAATGCCCTAAACACTAACCTTTAACTGTGAGGTGGCTATAGATTATAGGACTTTAGGGGGATGACATATATTGAAAAAGTAATAAGTTAATCCATTACTGTCCGAAGTCAAAGGTCACTGACCTGCAGTATTTGACCAGCTTCATCAAGTTGATGCTGTGCTTTTAGAATCAGATGCTTCCTCACACACTGAATCTTTTCTCTTCTTTTTACAGCATGCACATGTGACAGAGAAATAAATACTTCTCTTTAAAAAAGAAAATAATGTGTAGTTTGCAAATCTGTCAATAATTTCAACCTCAGATGAGGCGGGCTTATACAATACTGCACAAAAGAGACGCCAGGTTAATTTATGCTTTTTCTTTATGTAATAAAAACTATTCCTTTTTTAAATGGCTCTGAGGTAACACCAGCATCAGTTTGTATCCAGGGTGTTGTCTTCACCCACTGTTGGAGTCTCTTTATTAAATTTCCGTCAAATTCTGATGATTAGGCAGACCAGTTACCATCTCAAACCCTGAGCAGAAACATTGTGGAGTTAAATAAAATATGAGTATAAAAGTTTTGCCAATTAACCTCTGACAGGTTAAAAAATGTTTCAAAACTTGAGCAAACATACCGTAATCTAAATAGGCAAATGCAGCTTTGTTGCTCTGCACAACACAACCCCTGACATCCTGTTCATTGAAATGACTGCTGTGTCATTAAGCAGTGAACCAGGTGAGGAAATCCATCAACTGCAATCAAGGATTAACCTTTGGATTTTGTTCATGCCTCCTGCAGCTGTAACACCTTCTGCAGGTTTTCAGATGTATGCTTGTTAAAAAAAAGAAGAGGGGTCTCAGAGGCATAATCCCACTCTGTTCCAAAAGGCTTCAGAAGAGCAAAAGCCTGACTTTGTTTTTCGGGGTTTTCTTTTTCCTTCCCCGTCTTATGAATGTCATTGCTTCTCTGTTATACTCTTATCAACTGTGTAATTGGTAAATGTGCTCCACCACCTGAGACCCCCTTTACCCTCTCCAAAAAAAAAAAAATAGCTGAAAGGATGGAGCGATGAGATTCTGTCTCCACAAAATCAGCTTTTTGAAAAGTAGGGCAGAGAGCTGCCCGGGCCCTTTGTGCTGAGGACTGAAAGCTCATGAAGCACCTTTATTTAACCGCTATTGTATTTTACATGAACTTGTGAACTTGTTTTCTGCACTTTTTTTAATAAAATACAACATGCAGTGTTGTTAAAATGTTAAAAGGCTTTGAATCATCTAATCAACATACCATAAATCATCATTTATTACAGTAACATACAGTGTGTTGAGTGTGTTACACACTCGTGCTTGTCTCGTCTCTAATCACTAAATCCGCAACTGTATGTTTTCCTCGTTTTTGTTCATGTCTGTTTGATATTTAATGGTCCCTTTTTTTTTTATAGGCTCTTTATCTACATTATTTCTACAACCAAACGGTAGTTCTTTCAGTGAAACGATGGATTTGCTTGAGTTGGCAGTCAAGATGGCATTGCGGTCTCTTTACGAGTGCATCGCGCACTCTTGACATAATTGTGTTGGTTCAAGCCTTCCCAGAGCCAACGGAAATAAATTGAAGAGTTGAAATTTAAAAAAAAAAAAAATAGACTCTCATTTATTGTCTGTGAGCACACCTAAGGCGATTTTAAATCTGACTGTAATTGCCAAAATTTGGCTTCTGGTCCAAAAGTGACATTAGGGGGGGGCCGAATTAACATGGTTGTTACATCAGATGTAAGAACGATATTCGGGCTGCTGATGGAACAATAAATAAACTTGGTTATTTTGCTGATGGGCAAAATCAACTCCTCTTTTCTCTCTTTTTTCCATGTGGCTTAGGGACGGCGGTGCACTGTGGCCCACTGTGGGCAAGCCACCCCTGGAACAAACTGTCTGTCACTGTCTAATGAGGCACGGACAGATTTGTGTTTTGCACTCTTTTGGGAACACTGAAATCAGCACATCGAGGAATGGTGGATGATAAAAACTGGAACTCTCCAAGTCTGAATCACGGCAGAAGGAGTACTGATTACCCTAGCATTGGAGCAAGGCTCTTGCGAAGGCTTCCATTAGCCAGGAAGGTAACGAGTCAGTGATGCAGTCCGGACATTGCTGCTTGCTGGTAAATCACATTTAGGGAAGGATGAGTTTTTACCCAAAGTGTTATTAGTTTGTTAGGTTCTGACATTCAGCAGTATTAAATGAGAAAGACACATTTGGCTAAAAATGGTAACAATGAAACTCAGCAATCAGTCACACACACACAGACGTCCTCTTCTTCACCTAATACCAGTCTGGTTTTCTGCAAATGAGGTGTATTAAAGATATGGGTCATCACAAGTGCTCATCATCAGCCAGAGTGAGTCGGCATCATCGGCGGAGGAGAGGAGATAACGAGAGTGCGGACGCCAGCGTCGGCGGGAGCAGTGGTTGACCGAGGCGTCTGAGGGTGCACGGCGAGGGAACGACGACAGGAGCCGACTCTCATGCCACGCTGAGCCGTGCGTTCATGTGTGAGGGGAAGGCAGCGCCCGTGTCCAGCCCACACAGCAGATAATTGAGGCAGCAGGTTGATGGAAAACCTGAAGTAAACTGGAAATGCTTGGGTGTACTGGGAAAATAACCGGAGCTTTGGGTTTTCAAGACTCAGAACTGTTGGCTGTGCTGTTTTAGATGCAAAATGGATTTGGATTTTTAGGACTGTTTACCATTTTGTGTTAATGCCTCTTTTGTTATGTTGTTTGTTTGTTTGTCTTTTTTATGTTAGAAAAGTGATAGAGGTTTAATTCTCAAAGTGGAATAATCTAAAAACATTCTTTTCCAATCTGTTTATGGGATTCTGGGTGTTTATTTGTAATTCTAGTGATTCAAAAGGCTTTAAATGAAATCTGCCTGGAAAATGTAAACCTATAAGCGTGAGTGTTACTGCACATATGGTGTCTTTTTGGATTGAACAAATCAAATCACAAATTAAAGTTAGATTAGTGCTGGAAGAAGCGCTACCGCAGGGTCGGGGCTAGTTGTGTATATACAGTATATAGTATATGTGTATATAATATATATGGTTATATATTATCTTGATTTATGCTGCTGGAATTCTGCAATTTCCCCATTGTGGGACCTTTGAATAGGTGCTGATGGCACTAAAGGAGTAACCCGGGACTCCTCCACTAACCTGGCTACCTCCCTACTCCCAAAACTTCCATCATCTCAGCTGGAATATGCAAACCTCTGGAAGAGATGCTTCCAATATTTATCTTGTGCTTGGCTGCTTGTCCAGGACCCAGCAAGGTCACCGCAGCCCATCTCTTCGGCTGTCCTTGGAGCCTTTGCTTGGTGGCTTGAGGGTAGAGAAGGAGCATTAGAGACGAGGAGCCCTGCCTGCTCCACGGGAGGAGCATAGATCACGCTGAAGGGACGGAGAGCAGCAGGTCTCACAGCCTGCCCTGAATCAGCATAGATCAGGCCCGAGGATGTAGAATTAAACTCTGTGTGTGTGTGTGTGTGTGTGTGTGTGTGTGTGTGTGTGTGTGTGTAGATGTGTGTGTGCATGTGTGTGATAGAGGTAGAGGTCTCATTCAGACAATGTAACTCACTATCGATCTTGCTCTGGTGGCCCTTGGGAATGACATGAATACACTCACGTGCAGAGGACACTTTAGACGAGGGTGGAGGACAGCATGTACATTTCAGAAATGAGTCCGTATTTAAGTTCAGAGAGAGTGTGGGCGGGTACAGCAGAGAGAAATAGCTGCACTCATAAGTGTCCAGGCATGTTTCTGCATATTTTTAGTTGAAATATGAAATGTTTGCCTGATTCTTAAATTGACAGATTGGTTGTGATGGCTAAGGGTATGACAGGCACAGCAGCTGAGAGACTGAAGTAATCCAAAGAGACAAATTGGCTGGTGGAGAAAAGGCCTGTTTGAAAATGTGCGCTCTGTAAAGGCTCAAGGCGCACACGTACAGAAAGAAGATTGAATCAGAACTGATACTGACGTGTGTGAGACAGTCAGGTCAGCTGATCATTTATTGATCATCTGTTTCTATTCATATCTGTCTCTTTTTAATACGCTATGCTGTGACTGGCAGAATTGTCATAATAAAATGTATTTACATCATATCTTATTTAATTTAGTCAGGTCTTTTTTATTTTTATACTTTCTACTTTGTTTATTATTTTGGGTTTTTTTTTTTTCTATTTTCCTTCCAATTATTGTAAAGATTAGAGCACAATTCTTTAAAATTTTCTTTTTCTTGATTTACCATCACTATTTGAGCTTGTCTATGAATGTGTGCATGTGCACGTGTGACAAGAGGTGATGCGTAGGTCACAGGAAGGGGGAAGGGTGCTGAGTAACGGGGGATGGCTTTAATTCTCAGGGGACACACGTTTAGGCTTTCTGCCTCACAAATGCCCTCCTCTCCCCTCTCTCTCTCTCACACACCTTCTTCTTTGTGTCGGAGGAGTCGGAGGAAATTATAGATGAACATCACGACACAGCAAATACGTGCACTCACACCAGCAGAGGATTTGCTCTAATATAAACCCTGAATGTGGCTGATTTATCCGCTGGAGCACCCTGATGGATTTCTGAGGTTCTGTCCATGATTGAACACCTCAGACTCGACCCCAGTGAATCACCTGGTTGCTGTCCCCACAGAGGCGTCAAGTGTGCTTGTTTGGGGGGGGTGGTAAAATTACTGACAGCTGTAATTTCTTATTATTTTTATTGAATGGATTACTGAATGTTATTTACTAGACATATAAGACTATTATCTTTCAAAAGTTTCATCTGGAGGATGACCCGGTGCAAACTCTCTTCAGTGCACGGTGGAGAGGGAGCTGACACATTGCATCACTGTGCTTTGCTGCCTGCTCATATGAAGGCAAGATGGCCCCGCACGGGGTCGTAAAAGTGCTGGAAAAAAACAAAACAAACCAAAAAACGGTCATTTGCCCCCTGCCCTTCCTGAAAGGCACTGCTGCAGAAACTTGGGGCAAAATAGGTAAAGAGGATCCTCCTTGATCCATCTCGGGCCGCCTCAGCCTCTCAGGCTGCTGCCCTCTGGGTTTGGAGGAAACGCAGTCACCTGCTTAAAAACACTCTTAAACCCTGAGCTATAAGACCTCTAAATTATTACCGCGTAATGATGTGTGGAAGACAGAAAGCGCTAGGTCTTATTATGGGTCCCTTTATTGTCTTAAATGTATTTTTATTTACTTCACTTTAGGTTCACTGTAGATTTGATGTAACAAACAACAAAAGGGTTTTCTTTTTCAAAGTCAAAGTCAACTTTAATGTCAAATATGCTAATTGAGCTCAACATATGGTATAAATTAAATTACAGTGCAGCAAGACATTAAAGGGTAAAACTGTAAACTAAATAAAAACTACAACTAAAAAACTAAACTTTATTTTACTAAATTTAAAGTACAAAGAATATAAAGAGTATGTCTTGAAGTATATACTAGAATGACCAGTATGAATAATTTTGAGGTCTCGTTGATTGTCTGTTTCCCGTCAGATTTCAGCATGTGTAGCCATTTTTGGTTGTGTCTCACAAATGTTTCAAGGGTTGAGGTGATGGATAAATAAATTCATGTTACTGGCTTTGACGCAAGCGATCAGCATCACGCTCAGTGAATAACAAAACAGTAGCTAAAGGTGCTCAGAACACATCAGTACAGCTCTGTTCACTGACAAGTATCACTACCAGTTTGTCTAGGTTGCCAGAAGCCTCTAAGGTGTCTGAGCATCATTAAAATGATGGGCAGGCAGAATTTCATTCTTTCTTTTTTTTTTTTCTTCATGTTTCTACACACGGAAAGAACATGTTTTAGAAACCCCTTTCAGCACCAGGGGCATCTTTGGGGTTTTGTGGGCTGAGATGGAAAAGGGATGTGTGGGACTGAGATTCCAGGAGACTTCCAAGTATAAAGTCCTTTATAGAAAATTCCTTGTAATTTTCTTACATGTAATTTTATTTCCATTGCAAACTGACTGAAAAATTGGCTCTATGTTTCTGCATCGAACGTCTCGGCGCAACACAGACAGCGCTTTGCTCCAAAGCCTGGTGTGCTTGTTCCAGATGGTTCGAGGTGGTTAGGATGGCGGTGACAGCTTTGACAGTGGAAATGTTGACAAATGTAATCAATATTGTTAAGGTGCTGTGGGGAGGGAGGCTCTGAAAGCCATGTGCGCAATTTTATTAGGCCTTGATACAACATAAAGACGATTTATGTCGTGAAAAACAAACAAACAAAAAAAAAAACTAAGCTGAGGAGATAAAAGATACGTGGGTGCGTGTTTATTTAACAAAAAAAACAATTACCTTGAGTGTAATAACTTTGGGTTTGAATGCTTATTGCAAAGAGAAGTAAATAAAGGGGATCTGGTGCGCTCCGCTCCCGGCGAGGAGGAGGAGTGTGCGTAATGGGGTGAGGAGAGGAGGTGTATCAGGTACGGGGGAGGGAGGGGGAGGAGCGCGCCATAACAGCTCCAGCAGCGCAGAAGCAGCAGCAGATGTGAGACCCAGCGCAGAGGCCAGCTGTAATTAGCCGCGGACATTTTGAAGGTAATAACCGGATTATGAGGATTTGAGGAGCAAAGACGACTCGCCAGAACCGGTGTCATCCAGGGCGCGGGATTAAACCCGACTTCTTCACTCCACCGTGATGGGGATAGACAGGCGGCGGAGGGCGTCTCTGGCTCTCACCTTGAACTTTGTCGCCCTGTTTCTGGCCGTGTCGGCTCTCACCACCAGCTACTGGTGCGAGGGCACGCGTAAAGTGGTGAAGCCCTTCTGCACCGGCCCGGTCACCACCAAGCAGTCGTTCTGCATCCGGTTCAACAGCTCCAACCTGAACGACACGCGGCTGGTGCAGTACATCTGGGAGACCGGCGAGGACAAGTACGTGATGAGGAAGTTTCACACGGGCATCTGGTTCTCCTGCGAGCAGAACGTCAACATGACCGGTAAGTTTGCGGAGGCGGCGGTGGCGCCGGGCCGGGCCGGGCCGGGCCGGGCCGGGCCGGGGCGCTCTGCGCGGAGGCGCGACCAGCTCGGACCCCCCCTGCACAATCCTAATCCCGCACTCAACAAATCCTTGGGGATAATCTGAATTTTTGATCAAAAATCCGATCAGAATAATCCCGTTTGAACACCTCGTCGCGGAGCAGCTGTGATCAGATCAACTGAACAACTTTAACAAATCCAGAGAAATGATATTGAGATTAATTTAAAACTAGATTCTGACGTCGTTCAGCGCATCTCTTCCTTAAAATGACCAAAACTCATTCCAGATATGATTAAAAACGCGTTGATTACAAAAGCTTAATTTAATAGTGGGGCTTCACTTTAGGACGTTCAAACTGGTTTGTTGTGTGAAGTTGTGTGGTTGAAAGATGATTCCAATGAAATATTTATGCATGCAAACATCTCTGGAAGATCACAGAGGTGTTTGCTGGGGAAATTCTCGCGAGCTCGCTGACGTGTTGAGATGTACTTTAACAGAAATGAGAATGAAGCAAACGGTGATTCCTCCATCCAAAGTGAGCCAGGGTACATCTCACCGTGGAGACACGCTGGCCGTCCACTCAATGACAATCCAACGTCTTTGAATCTGTGTTTCAGGTGAAAAATGCAGAAGTTTCCTTTATGTTGCGCCTTCAAACGAAAGAGGTAGGAACCACACTCCAATATCCTACATGCTGCTGGGCTACATCATCTCATCTCCTAGAAAAACACTGAAATCTCCCTGTTCAAAATTGTGGTTAAAAACACTCGGTTGGTTAAGGTAGGGGGAGGAGCCGGAGCATCTTTCAAATATTTGCTACGTTTCCTGTGAAATAGATGTGAAATTTGCATCTGATTGGCAGAAATACAATTTATTTAATCTGTCTTGTGTTTTTCAAATGAAGAAACTGTAGGAGAACCATTCCGTTTACACTCCGCCGCGCTCTCTCAGGTTTAAGGGCCACTCTCTGGTCAGGCTTGTTGGGCTGCTCAGTGCTGGACTGACTGTTTAGCAGCAGCGTTTGGTTGGAATCCTGTCAGTCTGGTGGGATGGTCGCTATGGCAATGCCAGTCAATTCAAATTTAATGACAGTTTGACTGCTGCTTAGGTGCGTGTTGTTTTTAATAACACACACACATACACACCTTAAAGAGTTACATACAACTCACATTGGGCATTAGTAGTAAATATATTTATTTGAAAAAAAAAAAATCTTATTTCTTACTTATTTCTTTAAAAAAAAAATGGTCAGAAGTGGTTAAATGTAATATAGGACATGTTGTTAAAGCTCTGGAACTGTTAAATCACCTAAACAAAACCAGTTACATGACCGACACCTGATCATCACGCCAGCCAGGATGTTTCCTGTTGTCTCTTGGAGGCTCAGTGAGTTGAGGTGAACCTTAAAGCTGGAGGGTGGACTTCAGGGTGCTTGTGGTAGCAGCGTGCCCTCTTGTAGATAATGTTGTGTAATATTGCCTCCGTTGGGTTCCAACCCTAACGTAAAGTCAGAAATTGGCAGGAGGAGTGGGGTTAGAACCTTTCTTTTCACCTCTATCAGTGGTCTGCTCATTCATGTTAGGGTTAGGTTTACATATACGGTAGCAATATATTTGCATTTAAACTCCATCATGTTCCAGAAATGCCTATGAAGCATATACTATTCACCTATCTGCTACCGGTCTTGCCTTCAGGCTGTCTCGGAGCGCAGCTCATTGCAGGGCTGTATGTAAAAATCACCCCCTGAAAGAACAACGGCTGTGTTTTTGTTCAAACGGAGCGTCTCCCCAGTCCTTTATTTTCAGCTGCGGAGGTGATAATCAGACTGAGTTGTCACTTTGAGTTTGCCTCCACCGTTCTTTCTGGCACTTTGCTCATCTTAGCTCTTCTCTTAGGGAGCTCCTGTTGTTGTTGGGGGGGGGGTTTTATGAGCCAGACGACGAAGTGTGACGTTTGCGTTCCATTTTCTGTTGACAGGGAAGAGAGCAGAAGAGCGCAGAGGCCGTTGATCAAAGCAGATCGTGTTGTGACTCTTTGAACAGGCTGTTTTGTAAATGAACTTACGTCTATTACTCTGGCTAGAGCCTCTGGCATCATTTTCAGGCAAAGACACTAAAAGGACAAATATCTGAAGTTAATACAATGTATTGCTGCAGCGATATTTTCCACAAAATATAATGTTCACACTTTAACCTGCATTATTTATTCATGCGTCCTGTAAGTAAAGTAGCTGAGTCAGCATACGATGCACTAACGAAGCAGGGGTACACTTGACTTGTTGTCTCTAAAAGCAGACTCAAAGAGAGAAAAAAACGAGTACGGTAATAGACAGCAATTAAACCTTAAAAGTAAATCTTTGAACTAATGCGTTTAGATGAGATCATCATCAGTTAGAAATGGCATCAGCTCTCATTCACTATTATTAATGGCGTACATACACCTGGGCAGAGACGCCATATGAATGCCCTCATACATCAGGAGTCAGAGTTTGAGGTGTTACTGATGTAAAATCCTTCCTTGATGACCTATCTGAGGAAAGCATCCCTCCTTGTAAAAATTAATTAAAGAACTATTTTACACGTTCTAAATTCAGCATACAGCCAGTTAAGAGGATAGTTTTGTAGTTGACGGATAAGGCTGTATTTATAATTAATGCATAGATATTTTGGGGGTGCGGGCCTATTACTTCAGTCTACTAATGATTAATGAAGTGCGGGGTAACCACCTGCCCCAGGCATTAGGTGTCATTCCACCTCATCTTACAGTTAAATCTCTGGACATTATGTCTCATCGCACACCACTGAGCACAGTCCCTGGATGGTGACCATGTCTTGTTGTACAGTTTATCCTCCCTCAGATTGTGAAGGTCAGCGGCAGGTTCTATGGTCCACCGGCACCTCACTCTCCTCGCCTTCCTTTTCATCCCTCTCCATTTGTCCTTGCTCACCCATGTTTTCCCGCTCCCCAGCTCTCGTCTCTCTTCTCCGTTCTGTCCGGGATACATTCCCCTCCCTCATTCTCTCAAGTCTGTCCTCTGCCTCTGTCACCAAGCAGGTTTTGTCCTAACTTTTTGCGTTTTGTCCGCAGGAGTGTTGTGGTTGTGCATCGTGGCAGAGTGCCTGTACATCCTCCTCCTGGCCACCGGGGGCATCCTCATGTCTATAGAAGTTTGCCACTTTGGCAACGTCATCGACGGCCTCAAGCTCAATGCCTTCGCTGCCATTTTTACGGTGCTTTCAGGTGATGTTGACCTTTTAGTTCCTCAATGTCCAGCCAAGAAAAAAAAAGCGCAACATGAATGAATGAAGTTTATTATTCTGACATTACAAATCTGCATCTAGGTAATTGTCCTTCAGTAACGCTGCGCCAAGGTTCCTGCAGCAGTAATTCAATCATTTCTGTATATGCCATGGCCCTGCATTAGCTAGATATATTTTTTTTACTTTTGGAATCTTAGTAGAAACTCCTACACATAATTAGCCAGTTTGGATCTTTTCCTTGCTAAATGAGAAAAAAACAGCCTTTGTTCGTTACTAAATGCTACAAAGCTACAGCTGATTAAAATCCTGCGCCGGGAGGTGTTTTTGATTAAATCAGTGAGAAATTCAACTTAAGAAAAATGCAGTTTTCATTTAGATTTTCTGATCTTTTGCCATCATTCTTCCAGCCTTTATCTGTAGCTCACTAATGACCTTTCTTCTTGTTTTGTGATAGTAATTAATGATCAATGAGACAAGACTTTCCTTTAACTGGGAACTGGTTGGCTTTAATAGTGCAAGAAACCAGTTTCCGCCTCTTTTATCACTGTCGGTACAGATGAACGAGACTGTTACGTTTGTTTTTCTGACATGTGACAAGTTCACAGTTGTACTTGCACTATCGCCACTAGGGTGTACATTCCGATATATTTTATCATATTACTCCTGCGAGCAGCAGCCATGTTTCCTAAGCTTCGGCAGACGCAGAAGCTCCTGTGGGATGTACTGTATAGGCCTGGCTGAGCTCCAGGCCACCTATTGATTCACATCGATGCCCTGAGCCTGCCCTGCTCTGAGTTGCTTTGATCTAAACGCACACTTAGATAAGCCTGCTTTGATCTAAATGGTGTGAGAAGCAACAGACAGGCCAAGCCTGCACTCCTGGAATGCTTTTGAAACTTTCGAAAACTGGGGCGTCTCATTAGCGTCCTTTGCCTTTCATCGGTTCCTCTACGTTGAACCAGAGATGATGCGACTCGGTGTAATTAACGACACTCCTCTTATGTGCTCAGTTGGAGTGTTCGCACGTGTGTGTGTCTCCTGCTACGTGAGCAGTGAAGTTCCGTGTCAAAAGCTGCCATTTTTGACACGTTCAATTCATTCATCATGTGTCAGTTAGCATCTGATTCGGCGATGACTCCTAAGATAATTGTGCTGCCAACGTGCACGTTCTCTACCTCCCGTCTCCAGTATTGTCCCCGTCCTCTCACTGTCTTTACTAACCGGAAGGTTTGTATTCTTTTTCTTAACTCCTTTATCTAGAAATGTGTGTCCTTTAACCAGAACTGCAGTGGTTTCCTACCAGCAACAACTAACTTTATAATGTAGTTCGTGATTTTTTTTTTTTTAAAACTGCACTATTTTGGAGACAGGTCCTGGTTTTGGGGCTTTTGAAAGTCTTTTCAAGTCAAAATAAAAGCCAACTCAAGTACACATACACAGATATAACCCAGTAGTTTAATTCTTCCCCCTAATCAGACACCGTTCTTCTGAATGAAAACAGCCAAACTCTGGGAGTCTCTTTTGTGTGTTTTGGTAAAATAAATCACCCTTTTCTACAGGAAACAATGTTTGATCTGTTGTCTTTTGAGATGAATTAAATGTTTTCAGCCGCACAACTGAAGGCAGATAGCTGCCCTTCAAAGGAAAAAAAAAAAAACTCCAGCTGATCCTCCCAACAGGATAGAAAAGGAAAAGAATAATAGCTGCAGGCTCTGCTTTATGCAGTTGGCAGCGTTTTCTGTATTACAGCAGAAAGCTGTCTCTGACCACCTTTTGGGTCTGCGGTGATCCTCTCAGGCCAGCTTGATGTTCCCACCACATCCTGGTGTTTTTGCATGATGTCACTTTTACCTGAACCTGAACTCAATCGTTTGTTGTGCTGAAGAGAGAAGAGAGAGAGAGGGAAAGAGAGAGAGAGAGAGGGAAAGAGAGAGAGAGAAAGAGCTGGGTTTGCATAAATAGGTAAACGGAGTCGCAGCGTTTCGGGTGCCGATGATTTCCTCCTGGGAAAAAGCTCCATTTTGGGTGCAAGAGCAGAGTTTATGGAGCAGTAGTGTGTCAGCGACTCCGTGTCAACAAACCCTTTGGTTTGGAACTCTCTGGTTCAAACGTTACTGATTCCGTAGGCTTTCGCATTTGCATTGTCGGGGAAATGTTGAGGCCAGCCAGGGATCGCGCAGACGTTGACAACAGACCCATCACTTCAGTTCAGCTCCCACTTTTATTATTTGGATTGGATTGATTCTATTTATAACTGCACCTGTAGCACGGGAGACGTCAATATCGGCCTGGTCTGGCTGTGTGTTTGCGTTGTTTATTTAAATAGAAATATCAAACTACATTACGAATCAAGTCATTTAAAAGTGGAATTTCAGACAAACAGGTTACATTTAGGCATTTTATTTAGGTTTCAGCGGATATGAATTTTCCATGACGGCTCTAAAAGACAGGGGCAACAATGTGTCCTCATTTCTTTATTTTATTTTCTCATTTAATTTGTGGGAAACTGGAAAACAAGGATCAAATCAGAGTCCCGGAGTGTGGTATGGAAGACGTAAACGTTTTATGTATTGAAACTGTTTTTGAACAGTCTGACATTCGTCCTAGTGGGTGTAAATGTAACGCATCTATGCTCTTCAGATTCGTAGTACTGGGATAATACTTGAATAACGTACATCTTAACAGATAAGTGTCATTGATTATTTAGTGTTTCAGATGTTTCTGCAAAATCCTGTGTTTGCTTCATCAGTCAGATCAGTCTCTTGTAACGGAATCACACAAAATAACTCACTAAAGTAAGTGTTTCAAAAGCAATGCGTGCATGTTTAGCACAGACCCATATTTAGTCGATTGCTGTTGTTTAACTGCTTTCTAATAAAAGCCAACCAGACTGTAGCTGCAGCAGTGCAACAGCGCCGCGGTGTGATGAAGAAACGGAAGCACACCATTGATTTACTTGTCTTTCTTTATCTTAGGTCTGCTGGGTATGGTGGCCCACATGATGTTCACCACGGCCTTCCAACTGACTGTCAGCCTGGGCCCAGAGGACTGGAAACCCCAAACGTGGGACTACAGCTGGTCCTATATGTGAGTTTTCAGACAGCTGCTGTACATACGTTCGCGTAAAGCACGTACGTATTGTTTGAGAAAAGGACCAATAAAGGACACCACCAGGACGACTCTCAAGGCTTTAAAAGCTTTATCGATCTGAAAAAAAACTGCATATTTTCAAATGGAGATTGATGAAGAGGTAGAGCGATTAGGAGAAAGAAATGTGGGGGAAACGAGAAAATATGTACAGAACTACTCGGAAAATTAGAATATTGTGTAGAAGTAGTATTGTTCAGGTAATCGCATTTTATAGACTAATTACATGCAAAGTTAGATATCTTGAGCATTCTTATTATTACAGTTTTCTGAGTATTTGAATTTGAGGTTTTTCTAAAGCTGCAAGTCGTAATCAGCATCATAACAAATCAAGACTAGAAATATTTTGATTTGCTTGTGTGTGTGTGTGTGTGTGTGTGTGTGTGTGTGTGTGTGTGTGTGTGTTGCTTAGTTTGGCCTGGAGCTCCTTCACAGCCTGTATGGTGTCCTCAGTCACCACCATCAACCGCTACACCAAAACCATCCTGGAGTTCAAACACAAACGCAGAAACATCGAGAAGAACCTGAAGATCAAGCAGAAGCTGCTGGAGCTGGACTCTCCCGAGCAGGTGTGGGACATGTACATCAGTTCTGTGCCCAGCACTGCCGAGGAACTGTTGGACCTGTCGTCCAACGGTCGCAAACTCTCCAACTCTTCCCTCTTCCTGGACCTCAACGACTTGCCAGACGCTCAGGGAGAGGAGTACTGCTAGAGGAGGAAGCATGCAGCATCACCGGGACATCGTCACCGTCGGTGTGGTGCAATAAAATAGTTACTGCAAACAATAACACATGGTTGCAAGCTCCCCCACAAACAATGTAAACGCCACTAAATAACCTGCAGAAAGTCAAGGAAAGTGGAGCCGAGAGCAGGGTAAAACTCTGAATACCATTAAATAAGATTGTGATCTGCTTTTTTTATACAAACAGTATTTCAGGTAGATTTTATCAGAGACTCAGAAGGTTCTGCAAAAAAAAAGACTATATTTCATGGCTCTCTTATAAAATACAAAGTCTGACCAAGCTCTTGAGCCTTGTGAGTCATGTGACACGTTATACACAGATAGTTCCACTTAAAAACCTTTTACATTTCAGTGTTTTAGAACAATAGAATTTCCGCTAATCAGACCATTAACCTTTTTTAAGAATTGGATTTGACTCTTTAAAAACTTTTCAAATCTAAAGAACCATTGGAAATAACCCAATTAAAGGCAATCCATAGGGTCAATCCACATTTACTTAAGAGCCCATTCAACTGCTGTGTGTCTCACGCGCTCAGTTAGCTAGTTAGCATGCTTCGCTATTTAGCTCAGGAGTCTGAACAAGCAACCGCAACTGGGTTATTTCTTTATGTGACTTTAAAAAACAGTATCAACTAACGTAGTCAAGAAATATTGAGAAACTCTGGATTAAATCCCATCCTAATTCACACTGCCTGCTTGCTTTTGTCGTCAGTAACAAAAAAAATTAAACAAAACTGGTACGAGGTATGACTCATTGCTCAGATTAACGTGAAAAGTTTTAGAGTTTTGCAAAGAGTTTTTACTTTTTAACAATGACTGGTGGCCTGTCATGAGCACCGGTTTTGCGGTAGCCTTAAATGTTCCCTAAAAAGAATCACTTTACAGTAAAAAGAAAATATTAGCAGAGTTCCCAGTCTTGTTTTGGAGTCGTTTAACCGACTCACTTTAAGAAATACCGCAACGAAGGGTCAGTGTTGGCACATAAAACGAACTGTTGTCCCTTAATTCCATTTAAAAGTAGCACAAAATGACTTTGGCTCCTTTCGGTTCACTGCCAGTTAGAAGGAAATGTGCTTAAAACAGGGTTAACCTCGCCACGGGGGGCATTTTTAACCATTGCGGTTGTGTTGATGATAAACCTGTCTGAGCAATCAGAGGGCGGCTTATTTGAACACCACCACGTACGCGGTACCTGGAACTAAGGCGGTACTAAGACTCGTACCATTGTAACATAAACCAAGCTTTACATCTCAGTTAAGTTTCACATCATCAGGTTTTTCGTGTGTGTGCGCATGTGTGTGCGTGTGCGTGTGTGTTTACAGAATGCCAAAAGGTCATGCTGAGTGCCTTGACTTCCAGCAGCATGCCTCCGATCAAACAGCATGCTCTCTGTTTCAAAACCAAGGGCCACGTTTTTGTTTTTGTTTGTTTGTTTTTCTCTACCATCAACTGCTTTAAAAAGAATGTAGATGTAGACCCTGCAAACTGCCAAACGTCAGCGAGGGAAGGAGCTCCCAAACGCATATTTACTTGACAACTGAGTGCTTTTCTTTTTGTGTTTATCGAATTGTTGCTGGTAAACGTGCAGATCTTGATTGTTGTTACTTAAAAGTGCTCGTGGAAATGTATATTCCAAATGTATCTGTGTTTTTATTGCAAAACAAGACATTTTCTTTTTATAATCTGAATTTTACTGTAACCAGTGGCGTCAGCCTACGTGCTGGTGCGTGGATTGTTGTGTATTTTTGTGTATGTCAGAGTGGGTGGCCCTTCTTGTGTAGTGTTCTTTAGTCACTTTTTTTGTGATTGTCATTTTGGCAATTATTGC
Source organism: Tetraodon nigroviridis (assembly GCA_000180735.1). Taxonomy (NCBI): domain Eukaryota; kingdom Metazoa; phylum Chordata; class Actinopteri; order Tetraodontiformes; family Tetraodontidae; genus Tetraodon; species Tetraodon nigroviridis. Next base: position 32,467 of record CAAE01014338.1, on the reverse strand, counting down.
GACCTAATGTGTTGATATAAGACATGACTATAGAGAGACTGGGAGTCATAATAATAAATGAACTGGTTTCCAACTGTGACCGTACCCACATCTGATGTTTTCTCCAGAAGATGGCAGTCTTTTCCCAGTTTGATGCATGAAACGATCAACTGGGGCGCCCAAATTTTATTTCTTTGGTCACAATAAAAAAAAATTCTAAATCTGATTACTGGAAATAAAATCAGCCTCTTTTGGGTTGTGTTTAAAAAGCTACATATTTATTTATATAATATATCTTTGCTAATTTGAAGTAAAACATTTTACATTACTCCAGAACTGAATGCTGAATTCGTCCTCATGCACACAGCAGCTAAAGGCATGAAAAGGCTAAAAAGAATGATTTTTGTTTTAGATATAAACTAGTGCAAATACATGCAAATTGAAAATGACTATGTAAACAGGCCTTCTCATCGTAGCACAGCAAAACCGTCCGGTTCACAGAAGTGACCACTGAGAGGCTGACCTTCTCTCGCTGATCTGAACCATCGTGGTCCTCCTCCGCTCTTCTCTTCTCTGGGGGTGCAGGAGGGACTGAGCTGCAGTCGGATACTAACCTGAGCTTCCATCCCCCTAAATAAAAATTATTATAATAATAATAATAAACGCAGCTATTCACCCATATTTATTATTCAAGAGTCCAGAACCACTCAGCCACCCCCCTGCCCCAAAGAACTGCCACCAGAAATATTTAGTCCCCACTTTTTCTAGTGCGATACTTTGTCGGCGAGCAGCCTTGAGTGTGTACCTCTAGGTCTGATTGAGCCAGTGCAGGTTCATTTGGAATGATGCATCATTGTTTAGATTTGTTCTCATTTTTGGAGACAACAAGATGGAAGGAGATGCCTCAGTAAAATTTACTAAAGAAACCTTTAATAGAACATCTTTGACAAACATAAATCGGTTGCAGCAGCAGCCTTCACATTTCAGTCGACAAATCTCTACGCTAGCAAGCCCCCGCACCAGGGGTCACTGCCAGCCAAAGTCCTGGCCCGCCATCTGGTAGAAGCGCTGGTTGTGGGGCCTGTAGAAGTCCCTGAGCCTCCACATCACCTCGGGGTCAATGAAAGCGTGTGTCCTCCCTTTTGTCTTCCCCAGGCAGTGAGGTTTGCTGCTGCCCTCGGGCTTTTTCAGGCAGGGGAAGCCTTTCGTCTTGTTAAAGTAGAAATGCTTGTCCGTGATGATCCTCTGAAGACCCAGGAAGTCCTGGACTCTGCCCAGCTCCCCGGATGGATCAGAGATGAGCCTCTCACCGCTGACCAGGTGGATCTGAGTCTTGGGGAACAGGCCAGCCAGCGCTCCAGGTGCTGGGCGTACAGACCGATCCACAGTGGGCTCCACAGTGCGTCGATCTGACCTGGAAAGGAAGCACAGGCAGATTTTACCAGGAGAGCTCTTTGTTTTATCAGTCTAAACAATTCTTTTTTCCTTCCCTGGCTCAGCTGACAATAGATGCTTTTGCGATGAGCTTTGAGAAGAAGAAGTTACAGAAGCAACCTCCCCCACCCCTCCTGGAGCGCTCCCCTGGCGATTGAGTTCCCCTGGGACTGATTTATTCTGGTTATGTTCACACCACTAATAGGAACTAAAGTGACTTTTGACAAACAGAGGCCTCAAGAGAAAGTGAGAAGAGAAAAGGAGAGCAGAAGGAGATACTGGGATGTTGCACCAGATTTACCAAATCACAAGCATGCATTGGTAGAAACCATCTTTGGGGTGTTTGTGTTTGAGTTTGTTCCAAGTTCTGGGATGTTTTCAGAGGTTAAAGAAGGCCTCCAGTTTGGGAGGCTGGTTGATCAAGGCAGCAGCTGCAGTACCTGTGCTTCGATTCTTGAAGGCCAGACTCTCGAAAGGAGGGATGTCCGGGGTCTTTGAGATGATCTGCGTGTAGTCTGATATGGCCCTGGTGACGGGATCGCGGACGACCACGATCAGCTTCACGTCCTGCGACATGGCGTGGACTCGCGCCGGCGTCTCCACGGTAACAAAGTAGCGAGGCGTCTTCTCCATCACAATCTGGCCATCCAGAGCTTTGGGCATCAAGCTCCTGCAGCAGAAGAACACACACAACATTGACATCACAGTTGGTTAGAAAAAAGTAGAACAGGAATAGGGAAAAGACAGTAGGAAGGATGTGCCCAAAAAGTTCTCACTTTCATATAGATATATGAATATTTTAGGCTTTTGTCCTTTAATCTTTTTCCCATCTTGAAAATATAACTGAATCCACAGTATATCCAGATCTGGGTCAAAAAATATCAATTCAGCCAAAGGTCATGGACAAGACAAACCAATCTTTAATAATTCAAACATACAAGGGTTAAAAATAGTGGAACTACATTATTGTTCCCTCTCCCTCCCTACGCTCGACTGTGTGCAGGTCTCCTGTGGTGCAGACACACAGAGCTGCAGCCTCGCAGCCACTCTGGTCTCTCTGGTTCTGTTCACCTCTGCACCTCCGCAGCACAGACCTAGCAGATGGGACTCGTTTAGGGATAAATGACTCCAGAGGGCCCCGCAGAGCGGCTGGGGGAACTCTGGGACATCTGCCGCAACACCTGCCTCACACCTGAGCGTCTGCTGGAAGGCGTGCGCATGCGCACCTTGGATCGGCCCAGCAGTCTTCAGCCTGAACTGGTTTGTCATGTGTTATTCTTTTCCGCGTTGGCCCCCATTAAAGCGTCAGTGCCAATGTTCCTCGATGGTAATGGCACTTTAAAAGAAGGACAGTGGAGAAGAGATGCTGACAAGGAGGAGGAGGAGGAGGAGGAGGAGGAGGAGGAGGAGGAGGAGGAGGAGGAAAGGATTCTCTGATCACTATTGGCTCAGCTCAGGTCTCAGATGAGCTTGTAACATGAGCTTCTGTCAATATCTCCCCCAACGCCCAACCCTTCAACCTTCCTCACTTTCATAAATCGTGATACACACATACACACACACACACACACACACACACACACACACACACACACACACACACACACTACATCACACACACACACACACAATGGAATTTGATTTCAACAGTGTGAGGCAGAACTTGCCCGCATTTTAGCCTAAAGACTTCCCTTTTAACTCCAATACCCTGAGCAGGAGGTGCCAGATAGTCTGTGTGTTTGTGTGTGTGTGGTGTGTGATTGTGTGTGTGTGTGTGTGTGTGTGTGTGTGAAAGAGAGAGAAAGAGAGAGGGAGAAAGAGACTGCATATTCAAGCCTTTGCTAGAGTGTTTTGAAATGAAAGAGGTGGGTGCCATTAACGGTCCGTCTGTGCATGGGCCAGTACCATTACCTCACTACAAAGAACTAATTAGAGCCCTCAGAGAGCACCATCAGAGGCCAGGAACTATTAGAGATATGCTCCTGCGACATGACCTGCAGGGGCATCACAGACTGGCAGGTTTGGGCTTCCATACATACAGTACCACTTTCACTGAATGAGTCAGCCGACGTCAGTGAGAACCCTCTGGAACACTGTCAATAACAGAGAGGAGCTCCTCTTTCAGCCCAGGCTTCAGCACAAACGCACAACTGCCCACCTACATGATAAGCAGTGATGGAGCCTTGAATTCAGATCATGTGTGAACTTTTGAACCTTGGAGTTATTCTGAATTGTATTTTATTTTTAATTATTCTGAATAAACGCTGATCAAAAATTCTACCAAAAAATGCTATTAAATTACAACCATTTTTGTTGTAATTTGAGGGCTAGAACACACTATTCTGACTGTGACTTAAATGCTGAAATTACTGATAATGCATGTAGAAATAAAACATAAAATGTTGATTTACTCACAAACAAATATGATTATGTATATTTATATTTACTACAGTACCTTATTCCATAAAACAAATACCTGTGAAGGGAAAACCATTCATTCATCCTAATTTTTACAGATTTTGTTAAAACTAAAATGTCTGAATTCCTTCTCAAAAGTTTGCGTTTTCAGGGTTCATCTTAGAGTTGTCCATGGTCAGGTTCCGCTCTGGTTGTTGAGGGTAGAGTTACAGAATAAGTGGCGCGAGGTAAACCATCAGAATGTGAGTGGAGATTTGAATGCATCGCTAGCTGGACCAACTGGCAGCCTCAAACGCCTGTTCTAGCGATGCGTTTCCGGCGCTCGTTTATCCCACCGAGAGCCAGATCAAACATCCGGCATGATAAACATGGGGATCATCCAGCAGCTTATTATAAGCCTCTGTTTGCCTTAAAAGAACCTCTTTTGTCATCTGCTTCCCAATTTTTCAGCAGGATTCCCGGGTGAATTCCAAGCTGGGGCCAAGGCCACTGGCTATTGATCCTGTGGGGGCTTGGCGTAAACATGGAAAGGTGGGATTTGGGTGCAGCAGAAAGTGATGCTCAGGGTGTGTGTGTGTATGTGTGTGTGTTTTAAGCACACCAAGAAAGCAGGTGAGGACTCCGGCTCTGGGCCTCAGCTGGGCTTAGGAGTAGCAGCTGGAGTTTGGGGAGCCTCCGGAGCCCCATCAGCACCATCGTGTGATATGCGTGTTATATGTTAATTACATAGAAATATGCAGTAGCGTCAAATAAAAAGGGTGTAAAAAAAAAACCCTGCTTTGTTTATCTTTGATGTTTGATCCAACCGAAAACAACAGCCAATTGAAAAGCTCAGAATTAAGACTCAATTATGTACGCTTGGGTGCTTATTTGACTTGCGCATGCATTTGTCTGTATGAATGCATGAGTGTGTTTTTCTGTGTATTATTAGGGGCCACTCATCCATTTCCTCAATAGGGGGAGCATTAAGGGCTCGGTCCATTGTGGTTGTGCCCTGTCCACTTCCCGGAGACATCCATCATAGAGGGGGCCCCAGATTTCTCCCTACCTCCACATTGTCATCCCCAGGGGAAAGCTTTAATGAGGACCAAATCACCCCCACCAGTCTGGGCCTTATGGTGATCACCTCCAGTACAGTACAGGGGCTGGACCAAACACACCTGCACCCACAGAGCAGAACCATGTGTAACCATATTATAAAAAACACAAAATGACTTTGGCAACCTCAATAAAGTCCCAAAATCAAATCCGATTGAATCCGATTCTGAAAATCTGACCGAGTAGCAAAGTCATATCCGCTGAATCCCCGCGAACGTGAACTGCTGTTGGCAGCCATTCTGCAGCGATTTGCATGGAAATTATATTCCTTTTGTACAAACTGGAAAACAGAAGTAGCCCCATGTGCTGTGTCACCGCAGCACAAAGCCAGCGATGTATGGGTATGACTTGGAAAGCCGCCCCTAACGACTTCATTAGGAACCGCAAATGAATCAGAACAGCTGATTCTGGGGGAAAGGAACAACAGCAGTCGTCCCTTTGTGTCAGTCAATCTCTCCAGAAGTCCGGAGATGAAAATATAAAAGGCTGGTGTAAAGGAAGTCATAGAAAAGATATAGATTGACTCCAAAGAAACAGAAATAAAGAGGAATTAGAAGAAACAAATCTGATTAAGATAAGCTCGTCACTGGTTAAGCAATGAAAAAGTTATCATTAAATCTGCTTCAGAGCTTTTCAGACTGCTTGTGAAAGCAAAATGATCTTACCGGCTGAGAACATTGGAGTGTATGGATTATTTTCCTAAAAAGAGGAAAACATAGTTTCAGGTAAATGTATAAGATAAGTTGCAGCTTCTCAGAAGTGCTGAGAAGCTGAATATTGATCAGATTGGGCCTTTCCAGAAACTCAGCGTCAATGATTTATTGATAAACCTCACAATAACGCAAAATAATATACAACTATCTCCTCTGTCTGCACTGGACTAAACAGCAATACACACGGAGTAGACCCAGCTATCATGACAGCGCACACACACACACACACA
>CAAE01014327.1:0-17064 GCA_000180735.1 Tetraodon nigroviridis | reverse complement strand
AGCCCTCGGTTACAGGAAAGTGTGTTTTCAGTCACGCCGTGTGTGATTCCACCCAGACTTTCATGGCTGTTTGTCTGTTTCCAGCCCGGTTTGAGGAGACGACTGCGCTGACTCTTCACAGCTGGATTCCCGGCATCCAACTGAATTCACTACGTTAAATTCAACACGAGCTTACAGACGTGCGCAAGAACACAGATCTACTGCTGCCTGAATCTGAGAGCTCATTCCTGCTTTAATTACACAACAGTCCCTGATTCAAAAGTCTGGATGGCGCTAATAAATGAACGCAGCACAACAAAACTACCCACTAATTGCGCCTGAAATCTGCTCTTTGTGTTACACAACAGAAACTAGAGGGACAAATTTAATAAAACTCTCTGAGCTCTGAGGCAATTTCCTCTGGTTTATTTCAGTATTTAATCACGCTCTGATAAGAGTGATGATGTTTTGGGGTTTGAGAGCGAAGACAGTCTCCATTTATGACGACTGGCTGCACGGACGAGGTGACGACCTCAGACACGCAAACATGAGACCTAAAATGGACAAATATGGCTCCTCAAGTGACAACCACTGGAAAAGAAGCCTTTTTTTTAAGATATATTGTGTTTTTCTGTCTGTTATGACTTGTTTCACTCATCACAGGAGGCACCAGCAGCCTGAAATGGCGTAAAAACTGCAGTAATCGAAAAAAACAAGATGCTTTCAGCGATGGAGGGAATAAACCCTGCAGAGTCTGAGCACACCGGCCGTCCCATTCCAAACCCGCGCCTCCCTTCTTTATTTACCTTCGCAGATTTATTTTATCTTGAGGGCATTTGATTAAATTTCAGATGCATTTTCTCTCCAAACCTTAAAAAGCAAATGTCGGCGGTCGCCAGAAACACACACACACACACTCAAACACACGTGCGCACACACATTTTAAACACTTCATTTCCGTCAGCACCTTTCTGCTAATGGAGAAAAAATGTGTCGGCTGCAGCCGCAGTGATGATTGAACGTATCCCACCTACAGCCGTTCCCACTAAATCACTTTATAAAAACAAGGACAAAGCAGCCTTTCTCTTCTTCTTCTCCTTTTTGGGTATAAACTGCACGTTGCCAGCCGTCACCCTGGGTAACAAATGGATGCATAAACAAGCCCCCACACTGTCATAAATATTAATAAGCGTTGTCGCCTACACAAACAATAATTAGAATATCAAATTTAGCGTTAGCACTTTGTGAGGCCTTTTTCAATTTGGTCAAAACATCGAAGCAGCAGAGGGGAGAGTTTGGGCCGACGTGCGCGGGTACCAGGACGAGCTGGAGGAACCTAAACCCCCCCCTCAATTTCCCAAAGTGGTCCCACCAATCAATGCGGATTACTTTGGGAGAGAGCCCGGCCGGTGTTACCGCTCATTTCCATCAGGGCGCAGCGGTACCGGCCTGCGATTTAGTGTATTGATCAGGCAAAGATAAGATGGTCGAGTCTTCGTTGAGGCGGGAAGGGGACCGTGGAGCAGAGTCCCCAGTCTCACAATCACATCAGACGTCGGACCAGCCTCACCTGACATATTCTCAAACGGTAAAGGGATTATCCCGCTGATCCCAGCAGCAAACAGCGCCGCCACCGCGACCTTGGCTAATGTCAGCCAGGAAAACTCTGAACCATCAGCCCGACTCAAGACGATGGAGAGTTTTTATTTCTTTAGTCAATAAAAGTATCAAAAACTGGAATGAAAATCTCATCACGGTTGTTAAATGTGTAAATCAAAGCACCGAATCAAAGTCCTTGTTGCTTTGATCCGCAGTTCTGATGCTTCGTTCCTGAAATTAGGATTGAAAACCTGAGAAGGTGTTTTTTGCGCAGTCGATGTCGCAGGAGAATCGATGCAAGTTTGAAACCGGCAGCTGCTCATTTACACGTGTGAGACGGACGCTGGAGAGAGAAAGAGCCTCGCTGCCACAGGAGTGAGGAGGGAGGAAGGAGAGAAGGAAGAATGGAGAGAGATCCGGAAAAGTGACACATCTGGGAGTGAGAGAGGAGTCTAATAATGGACGGCCTGTCAACGCTGGTACCATTGTAATTCTTCTCACAGATCTTCCTCTAAATGCAGCCTCAGACGTGGCTGCTAAATGCACGTATGTGCTGTGGTCTGCAGCAAGCACATCAAAGCAGCGCCTTCGCTTTTGCCGCCTTGTTGGTGTGTGTGTGTGTGTGTGTGGGGGGGGGTTTCTCCCCCCTGGAGACGGATTTCAAGGATCTAACATACAGTTGAGGAAAAAAAATCTCCAGCATTTCTTATCATCTTTACTGGAACTGGAATTACCGTGAAATAAAAAGAAAACAGATTAAAGATGAAGTGATTATGATTCCCCACAGTAGACAAACATCCTGGAATAGGAACTTTCATATTTGAACACTAGGTCTGCTGGTTCTAGTTAGCCGTAACCCAACGTCCTGATGGTCTGGATGTAAAACATCAGCGCGCATCTGACGGCTGGTTAAATAGCAGCAGGACTGTAGTGGGAACATCTAATCTCCATAGCAACACGCGATACAGCTCCAGAGATGGCTGGGAAGCATAAAGATCTCTCATTAACCTGAGCCAACAAACCAACGTCAGGTCCACGCTGCTCAACATCGCGCCAAACGTCCGTTGTTCTGCTTGTGATGCTCCAGCACGTCGACTCGGACGAGCTCGGGGAGCTTTGATCACGCTGGGATCCTCTGGATCGCCCAGGCGGACCCTCGCGCTCACCGCGGGGGGTCTCAGCACGCTGTAGATGACTGATGGCTGCTGAGGAACCCAAGTTTTGCAGCGGCTGAGGCTGAGCTACGACCTCTTTGATCAGCTCTCAGAACCCCGGCTGCGTCATCATCATCATCATCATCATCATCATCCCAGATCAGACGGGCCCTCGGCTCTGCCTTCATCATCCAGCTCCCCCTGAGCTACAATCCTACGATTCTGCAAAAACAGCACGTGTGCTTTCATTCCCAAATGTCTGTGAAGGTTCAGAATGATGTTTAACAAACGATGAGCGTGTTGGGGAATTCTCCTGTGGTCCATCGGTCCACAGACGCGTCTCCGCTGGGAGGACTGGTGCGTCTCCGCTGGGGTCTGGGGGCAGCCTGGGGGGCTCCTCCAGGCTGGATGTGGCTGAAAGGCCTCCCCCAGGAGGCCTCCTGAGCAGCGTCACGCTGCAGAAGCACAGCTAGGGTTAGAACTCCTCTGCTTCCTCTCTCCTTCGGTGGGATCACCTTCCTCCAGCTCATTTCACAGCCCCCAAGACAGAAACCGAATCTGTTCTCAAACATTTCCATTCTGGCCGGGAGGATTGTGACGCAGACGTGCACAGCGTTGTATTTTTACAAGCCTGTACGGCAGCGCCTGAGTCAGGAACCACGACTGGATTTAAAGGGAACTTCTCCAGGTTCCACCTGTCTGTCTTCATCATGGCTGAAGACAAAAACAATCAATGTACCCAACAAAGAGGATGACAGAGGAAATCAGGGCAGAAATACTGGTAGTTGGGCCTAATCTGAGCGTGTGTGCGCACACATGCACATGTGTGCGCATGTGTGCCTTGCAGACATTATCTGACCACTCCAAATCTCCTTGAAAACTGCTGCAACCTGCTTTTTACTTCTTATGCAACAACAGTTCTGAACCAGGCTCAGGCGCTAAGAACAAAGCTGCTCGTGGAGACAGAAGCTCACCGCGACACAAATACGCGTCCTTCCTTCCACCGCAGTCCTGGGTGCTTATTTAGGCTCGTTCAGTTCCCAAACCCAAGGTTGTCCCTCTCTCTCTCTCTCTCTCACACACACACAAAAACACACACACACAGTTTTGTAGGTAACCAAGTGATGAAAAGTGTTTGTTCAGTCACAAGTGCTCTAAAAGTACAAATGAAACATGGGTCCCATGAAGACATAACCCCCCCACCCCCCACCCCTGGGGGGATGGAAACCAGCACTGCGTCAGATCAAACATGTGTGGGACACATGGCACACACCAGATCCAGAGAGGAAGAGGAGGGAACCCAAAACGCCAACCTGAGGGAGCAGCCAGGAGTGGCAGCTGGCTCCGTTTACACATCATCCCCTGAGGCACCAGATGTGGACCCCCCCACCTCAAAACAGAGATTCGTCCCAGGTGACCTCCCTCAGGTTCTGCTGAAGTCTGTAACAGAGTCGTGCAAGGAGGGACCGTTTGCCCCCCCCCATCCGTTACCAGCCCCCGTGAGCAGCGGCGGAGCGAGCGGGGCCGAGCTGTCGGCGATTATCAGTGAGAAACGAGCAGAAGATGATGGCGCTCCACTCTGCCAGGAGACAAAGGAGAACGCAGTCGCCACACGCCTGATGACAGTGAATCAGGTGACCTCCTGCACGCCATTACCTGTTGTAAAACGCCTGACCTCTGACCTGGAGCATGAATCCTCCAAACTGGCCTCTCCCGTCTGCTCGAGGAGCACGTCTTCATGTGCGTTAATTAAAACTCTGTGTGGATAAATGAACAGCGTGAAAAGGTGCAGCGTTCACACCGTCACCGCCTCATCGCGCTTCGTTTTATTAGAGCGCCGCGTTTTCACCTCAACACGGAGGTTTCTGCTGCTCGGCTGAATCTAATGATTCATTGAGGTCAAAGCCAAACTTTAGCTGCAGGGTGTCGCTGCGTTACCAGCAACCCTTGGCCAGTCGATGGGAACCTCGCAAACGAGCGAGCGAGGGAGGGAAGGAGGCCTGTTCAGACCGAAGCAGCTTGTTGCTCCACTGTTGACACGTCTGTCACACCAACGCAGACCAGAGCCAAGCGCCGACGGACGCAGCCCAGCTATTAGCTTAGGGCCTCCTCATCGGGCCTCCCGCTGGCTAATCGCAGCACAAAGGGGGGCCGCCGCCGCGCCCGCCGGCGGGCAGGGACGGACGGCGCCGAGCTTTGTTCAGCCAGGGAGGAGCAGGTAGAGGATGTTCCCAGCAGAGACGCCAACAAAGCGCCAGCTGTCTGATGGCTGAGGGTGGGTGGGGGCGCTGGTGGGACCCCCTGTCCGAGCACGCCACAGAAAAAGATCCCAGGTCGGAGATCCTCCATTCAGGGTTGAGAAAAGATGGCTGAGGAAGGATGAGTGTAAACACAGGTGGTTGTCTGACTGCTTTGTGCCTCACCTGCAGCGTGGGAACGTTGACCCCCCCACTCAGGGGCCGGAGCGCAGAGCTCCAGCACAAACCTTCCCGACAGGCCGCGATGGGGGACGAAAAAAGGCTCACACACACACACACACACCCACACAGGTGATGTCATACATTCACCCAGGGTCGGATAAAAAACTCGCAGCTTTTTCATCATCGGATCCAAGCGACGGCGCTCTTCCTTTGATGTGCGGGTTCGTCTTTGATGGTTCTCGGGCGCTGACAGATGGAGGGGGATGTAAACGGCTGCTGCACCAGTCAGGGAACAACTGAAGGAGAACCTCTGAATCCAGCAGGTGTGAGCGGAGCCAACGTCCGCCTCTGTGAAGGTCACATCTGCGTTCGCTCAGGCAAAAAAACGGCCACAAAGTCACCGTTAACCTGCCGGGAACCCACAAGTGATCTCTGGTAACACTGAGTGTGTGTGTGTGTGTGTGTGTGTGGTTGTGTGTGTTGGAGTGTCCTCAGAGTAATGAGCTGCGGTTGGCTGAGTGGCTCCTTTCTCGTTGTAGAAAGGTGCAGCAGGAAGGGAACTAGAACCAATTCACACATGGAGCCCAGTGCTAAAAGAAGATGACATGTGCGAATGCGGTGAAGCATCGACAAGTGACGAAAGGTCAGAGGTCAGGCCAGGCAGATCGACAGTGTCGCCCTGTTTATGCAGGAAACACACACTCCAGCTGAGCTCAACCGAGACCTGCGGTCTGGTCCCATCTGGGCTCGTCTGGTCCGGTCTTACCGGTACTCTCACCTGGTCTGAGGCGAGAGAACCGGTCAGGTCTCGTCTAGTCTGGTCTGACAGACGAAGACCCTGGTGCAGACGCCAGAACCAGGCTCGTTTTCCGGGGGCAGCATCTGTCAAAAGAACTTCCATTGATGCCAAATCCAGACCCAGCGAGCCGATCCACCACTCCAGAACTGTGAATGTTGCTAAAATACCTTCACACACTTTTTGCCTCAAGTCACAGCTGACAAGAAAAACACGACTGTGTCACCCATCATCAACGTCACGCCTGGTACCTACGTACAAGAACCGTCTGCTCTGTTGCAGAGCTACCGATTCTGGATCAGATTAGAGTCACGCTTTGATGTTTTGGCCACTTCCTTTGAGCAAAGGCTCAAAGCAACGTGTCCTGAGCTAAATTTACTCCTGGGTGCTGAATCCAGGATGGACAGAGTTACCAGGAACCCTGCACAGGTAGCCTGAACCTGTCAGCAGGAGCTGAGCCTGCCTGGTCCTGGAAAGCCCACTATCCTCTATAGCCTGCTAGGGCTAGCTAATGCTAGCAGGTAAAGTTTGTGTCTCAGTCAAAGAAATGTAAACCATAAACACACCGATGTTTCCGTAACGTTAACTTGGGTGCAGTGGGGACTTTTCTCCCAACACACACCCACACGCTGTGCTTCCACAACAAAACAGTGCAGAGCCAACTATTCAAACACACACACACACACACACACACACACACAAGCGGGTGAGCAGATTAGCACAGAATCTGCTGACAGTTTGGAAATGCTGCCTGAGAGCCAAACGTGAAGAATACCATTCTCCATCCTCCCTGTCGGGTCCGTAGATGCGGAGGGTCAGAAGGTTCCGTTTGGAACCAAAGAACCAAATATTCCCCTGCTGATGGGATGAGGATGACGAGAGACGAGACCAGCTGATACGACAGAAGACGTCCAAGCCCGTCCGGGTGTGGAGACGGTGTCAGCGCTGAAGTTCTGCTGCTTCTTCTTCTCTTTGAAGAACCCACTGACGCCAGAGGTGGCAGCAGTTTGTCCTGCAGCTCCTGACACCCCCACCCCACCCTACCCCCACCCCACCCCACCCTACCCCCACCCCCGGAGGAAAATGCACACGTCCCTTGAACGCAGCCACCACGTAGAAGAGGATTTGTGGGAGATGTTTGGGTAAATGGCCTCTTTTCGCCGCCACAACACCTATTAACTCCTCACACAGACCTCAATCCAGCGAAAACCACTTTGCTTCTCTAAAACGAGGAGCAGATTGGCTGAACGGACGCTAACGGGAGGCTTTCAGGCTCAACCACAGCGCAGAGAACCATCGAGATGCTCTTCATTTATCACAGGTTTCTCCATTTCTAACGAGAAAACATCCGTCTGTTTTACTGCTGCTTATACAGGCCTGAGAGAGACAGGGGTACACACACACACACACACACACACACACACACACACACACACACAGATTGCCTGTTTCCAGTTTCATTCTGCAACTATTTAGAACCTAACTGAAGGTGTGTAAGTGACTCTCGGTTTCTCATCTCTGTTGTTTGTTTATGAAGCAGAAAGATGGATTTTCTTGGTCTGTGGAGGCTGAAAATGGTCTCTTTTTTTATTTTTTATATGAAATTAAACATAAAAAACACCAGCAGGAACCATCAAATCATCTGATAAGCAACCTTTGACCTCAGACCCCTGAGATGAGTGCCTCTCCGTAACCATACACTCAGCACACACACACGGTCCTTGTGGCCCCCGATGCCCCCCCACCCCTGCTCTCTGCCCCGCCACCTCTATAATTAATAACTTGGAGTCGTTCATTCATAAATATTCACAGAAAGCACCATGAAAATTTCACAAGAAGGAAAAAACCGTCTGAAAGGATTCTCTGGGTCCCACCTCACACGTACACACAGTTGTAGTATTTAAAACAGCACCGTTAAATATTCACAAGTAAGCTCTGCAGCCGAGCTACTCAGCTTTACACTAAAATCGGAATAAAAATCCGCTTAGAATGTCCACACTCGTGGGGGCCCTCGGGGACGGGGGGCTCGGTCGTGTACTCACCGAGAAGCCCGCCCAGAACGGACACGAGTGGCGGACCCTGGGCGAGGTGGTGAGAGCCAGAGCCGCGAAGTGGACGGCCAGGATGAGGCTCCCCAGGACCATCTGAGAGACCCCCAGGGCCAGCATGATCCTCGTCCGAGTCCGGTACTCCCTGAGCCGGGACAGGCTGCGGGACAGCGACGCGGGGCTCAGGGAGCCCGGGGCCCCGACGGCGCTGCCGCCTGCGCCGCGGGCCAGCGCGTTCAGCGGCATGGTTACCGACGGACCAGGCGAGGGGGGCCAGACGTCCACCGACGCCGGGCCGCTGCGTGTTCTCGGGGTTCCTGAGCCGCTGGAGGTCAGTGGGCGACGGTTCCCATCAATTAGGAGGCTCCAATTAGAGACGCGCCGCAGCGGGACGAGGAAAAGGGGCACCAGGACGCGCACAAAGGGTCGGAATGTTCTCTGGATCCGGCCGGAGGACTCGCCTAGGAGCGCCCCGAGTAGTTCTCCGGGGGGGGGATGAAGGAGAAATAAAGGCAAAGGGACAAAGCGCCGTCCCTCCGTCAGGCAGCTTTGCGCCATTGTCACGCTGTCATGTTCGCCGCCGCAGCCGCGCACGGACACGCAGGCTGGAGGAGGAAAAAGACCCAAACGCGCCCGTGGGAGGTTGGACGTTTCCGTGGGTAAAATCACGCCGTGTTTTCGCCGCGGGAGCAGCGTGGGTCCAGCTCCGAGCGCCTGACCGCGCAAACCGACGCACACTGCGCACTGGAGGTGTGCCGCGCGTCTACATGGCGGCCAGCTGCTCCCTTTTACTACTGAGGCGAGGGAGGCGTGTGCGTGCGAGCGTGTACGTGTGTGTGTGTGTGTGTGTGTGTGTGTGTGGGGGGGGGGGGGTGTCGTGGGCTGTACCACGAGCGCAAACTCACGATTGAGACGCGACGATCTGCGATTTTATCAGAAAAATATAAAAAGCTTGAAGATAAAAAACTACTGGGTGGATTTTAAACGACGTTCTCAGCGTCCACGTGTCCGCAGGTTGAATCCGACACACCTGTGAAGAATCCGGACCCGGATCTGGATCTGGATCCGCAACTAAACCCGATCTTTGGTGCAACGGGACGAGCTGAGATCCGAACCTGAGGACCAGACCGTCCCTCCATCATTACCAGCTTCTATGAGGAGCTCGAAGCCTGCGCCTAACAAACATATCCAATAACAAAACATGGAAAGTTTAATTCTATATCAATGTTTCAGCTTCTCTATTCAGAATTAAATCCTAACAGCTGTGATATTGCGGTAAAACGAAGCCACTCTGAGCCCAACAGCGCCGCCTGCTGGTGAAACGGGTTAGCGCTAATGAGAACGCCGACAGCCGCACTTTATTTTAAAAATGATTCTTATTTATTAATACAGTGGTATACGTAAAATTGTGTTGTAGAGGAGAGAAAAATTCAGCCACACGTGAAGAGCTAATATTCAATTAAAGCTGTGTTATATCTAAAAATAAAAACAGTACTGGTGTGCCATACATCATATATTGTCTATTAGTACAAAAATACATTTAAGGGCACACGATACAGCATCCAGTATTACAACCGAGTGGGGGGGGGGACACTTTGAGAGCACACTCGTTCAAAAAAAACATGTTTTCAACGCGTTTTAGCCCAATCCCAGTCCAGACACCAGCCGAAAGAGCTGCTGTGGGAGACGGAATGTCGTGAGTGGAGTGGTAGAAAAAGACGGTGCCTTCCTGCCAGCTTAGTTCCAAGGCTCCGGGGTGTATCCAGAATACAAAGATGACCGCGTTTGCTTTCTTCCACTTGTTAAAATACGTTTTTTCCGAGTTGTTGTTGTTGTTTTTTTTTTTTTTTACAAAAAAGAAAGACATACAAAAAGTTCATTTACAAACCAAAGAAAAGGCAATATGACCGCTTTATTTACAGCTACTTCTCTTCTGCTTCATCTCTGTATTTTAACTTCTAAGTAATGCATAGCAGTTAAAAAAGGGCAAACCTCTGTTAGCCTTTTCCACTGTTGCTGTGTGGTAAACCCAAGATTATTTATACGCCGGGTTCATGGCAAAACAAACGACACTACGCCATCGTTTACCTCAACCTCCTGTGAATAACCTGCAGATAAGGCATCACTGCTTATTAGTGTGAGTAGAAGAGGAGAGAGAGGGAGAAGATGAAGAAACTACTGGACCTGAGTCAAGAGCATGCATAGAACTCCCTCAGGCTGGAAGGAGGGAACCGAGGGGCAAAAAGCAATCAGGCTACAAGGTGAAGGAAGTGGAGGAGGCGGCTGTGAAGGAGTGTGTCGGAGCGAGCTGCTCACACACGTCGGAGCCATCGGAGAAGGTCGCCTGTCTCTAACCTTCATCCCGAGCTTCTCATCCTCTGTGGAGCCTTCTGAACCGGTCGATAAGTGAAAGGACTGAAAACTGGAGTAAATCTACACTACTATATATACTGTATGTATATATAGCATAAATATAGTGACACAGTGCCGAAGCAGGTATGTTGCCTCAAAAACCATGTATATTCATGTATAAAATTACATTAAACTTTGCCTTACATATAGTTTAAATCCTCTGGGGATATTATGGGTCATGCATTATTGGACTCAGTTCACTTGGGTTTTTTTTCCTTCGAATGGGGGAAACGTTTAAAGAACAGCTAGCGCGGACGCTCGCTGTCTTGCCTTCATGGTCAGGTGGAGTAAACGGAACTGACTGGGTCTTCTTTATACCTAAAAGTGTGCTACGCTGCCAGGGTGTCCATCTTCAGGCGTCAGCGCCACGTCGGGGAACTGCCCTCCTCAGAAGTGGTCGATGAGCACGGACACACAGTTGGCCCCCACCAGGTAGTTGGGATCTCCGGGCAGAGAGTTGTTCTGCCAGTTTTTGGGGTCGGCTGCGGCGAGACAAAAGACCTCGTTGAGTTACATCATTTCACACGCAAACAGTCAGTTCACAACGTTGACAACATCTGCATCTTCGGTCTCCCTCCCCTGATTCCCACTTGGATCATTTCAAACTTTTCCTGTCCCAGAAACATGAGTGTGTGTTCTTGGAGTACAACAAAGTCGGTACGGTGTGAGGTGTGTCTGCGTTTTGTTTTCTATTGTTTTCTAAAACAGATGAACTGAGAGACAAACAGAAGAAAACAAAGTAGAGAAGAGAAGCAGAGAAGAAAAATGAGGAAAAAGAAACATGAGGCAGCAGAAAAGAGTGGCCCTGCTTTGGAATAAGAGGATTAGGCAGCAGTCCAATAATCCCAACACAATTCAGATGGCCCAGGGTGAACTGGCGTCTCATCCAGGCCTCAGCGTCTCAGCCTTCAACAGGGGCTAATTAGCAGCTCATTCTGACCACAGTTTGCGGGACGGACGGGAGGAGGACGCGGCCGAAACTCCCACCCGAGTCCAACTCGCCAGTGTTCCAGTGATGAAATCAGAAACAAACTAGAGGATTTCAAACACCGTCCAGCTAAACTTAACTCACTGTTCTAAATACATTGCTAATCAATTACAAAGTACAAATAGGGGTTTTCCACTCCTCCCTCCAGGATTTCCCGAGTCATTCCATTAAATTAAACCTCTGTATTGAAGAGTTATCTGTATTAGGACAAAAACTGGCTCTTTTCCTGCGGCCTCGCTGCAGTCGGGACCAGCGTGGCAGAACAAAAGCTGTTCTCCAGGTCAGGATTTGGGTGGCTATGTGAGGAATCGGCAGCGTGCACCAGATCTTCCGCAGCGTGTTAGTCATTTCACAGCGAGTGGGGTTAAACGAAACAAGGAAAACCTGTTCAAGTGAAGGAAAACCAGGAGGAACGTTTCAGCATGTTAAAACAAGATCCAGTAAAATTAGCCCAACACTGAGTGAGAATATGTGGTGAATTAACTCGTGTAGGTGATGGAAATGAATGAACTTCAGCCATAATTATAAAAGAGGACAGTTTTTACCCCTAGTTTGATTCTCCAACAGGCTCCAAATCTTTTCTCATCTGACTCTTTTTTTTTGTTTTAATGAGAAGCCAAACTAGGGCTAAAAGTGACCCACAACCCTGAAAATGCCACACAGCCAGCCCAAACGTCCCCGGAAGAACAGAGCACAGCATACCCGACGAGGAGTCGGAGGATTTTAGAGCAAAAGACCAACCATCAGGGGTCATAGACGCACAGTGAGGTAGGCGCACTCCCACGGGCTTCAGAAACTTGAGGCCGTGAGGTCCACACATCACCAGAGGACTGAGCAGAGTCTCCCCTGCAAACACAGAGAGCGCTGGTCAGAGCCGCAGCACCCGGGGGGTGAACCCCAGCGCCGCCCTGCTGCCCGGTCTCCTCTCCTCACCTTTCTCCTTGTCCAGTGGCGGCAGGATGCTGTTGTCTCTGCACACCTTGAAGTAGATCTCCTGCTCCACGCCCTCAGGGATGGCGGCCTGCGGGATAATAATACTGACGCCCGTTTCAATGGAGCTCAGGACGCCTCCGTTGGAGTTGAAGATCCCCCGAGCTGTGGCAACCACCGTGTGGCCTTCGTCCTCGTCCTCGTCGTCATCCAGGGCGCTCGGGCTGAGGAAGGGTAGACGTTTGGGTCACTGTTTCATCGTCTGGATGGCTGAGGGCTCCTTCCACGGTCGGGATGGGGGGGTCTCACCTGACGGGGATGGCTTTGGGAACGGCGTTAATGTTGTTGTGCTGGTGCTTGGGGCGGGGCTCCAGGGTGCGTGTGAAGGTGTCCAACCCACTGTCCTGGTCCGTGTTCTGAGGCTGCGGAGGTATATGTGGCTTCAGCGGGCTGGAGCTTCGGCCCTGGGCGTGAGGTGAGAACCGAGCCCGGTCAGCTCGCCGTGGGCCGGGACAAACGGCTTTCACTCACCGCGCTGGCACGTACCTTTGGAACACTCTCGGGCTTGTCGTTGGGCAGCAGGCTGTGGTTGAACTTCGGGCTGTCAAACATGCGCGCGAAAGGTTTGGCCGACGTGCTGAAGGGCTTGGGCGCAAAGCGGTTGTAGCTGGACGCTCCCGGAGCCCCACTGGTGGGTTGTCGGGGGCTGTTCACTGGTGCCGTTCACCGGCGACTTCTCGGGGAAACTCTTGTGTGGCAGAAAGTTGGACTGAACCGTGTCCTCCCGAGCGCCAGGCTTGGCTGTGGAGAAGACAGAGACGGGTCAGCGACCATGTCTGGCGCAGGAGCGGCTGCTGCTCGGCTGGGACCCTCAGCTCTACCTTCAGGTGCAGGTTTTGGCAGTAGAACCGGGGCCAGAGAGGGGGTCACCTGGGGAACCGGTTCGTATTTCTTCTCCACCAGACTTGGCTTCTCCACCGGCTCTGGCCTGGGCCAGAGGGACAAAACAATCAGTCCCCGGAAGGTCAAACGGGCAGGAAGGCGCAGGCGACCGGAGCCTCACCTGGAGTAGCTGTGGGGCACTTGTGCTTGTGGTTTGTTGGGACCAGACTGGAGTTTGTCAAAGAAGGACAGCTGTTTCCTGTAGTAGTCCTCGTCCTCATCGTGGTCGTAATTGTTCGCACGCACGATCTCATCAGCCCCGCTGGACTGAGGCTTCTGTGGCCCCGGCACCCTGAGGAAGGAGAATCCAGTGAGTTAAAGAGACGAACGGGAGGAGAAGCAGGTTCACGCTGCTGCAGGATTCGGCCGGCCGGCATCCACAAACTCTAAGCTGCTGCATTTTCTGATGGGAAACTGATCTAGAAACAGTGAGAAATCCTAACAAAGTCAGCATTTACTCACCGATAGGACTTTTCTTGATCCAGGTTACTCAGGGAGTTTGCTTTGGGGATTACACCGCCTGTTTTCAGAGGTAAATCAGCTGCCTGCAAAAAACAGAACAAAAAAAAAGAATTGGTAAAGCGGTTCACCAGTGATGCGGCGGGTTCAGAAGCATTAAAAAGGCAGCTGACCTTGTTTCCTGATGGCTCGCCTGCATCTCTGGCTCTATCCACCGACACGGAGCGTTTGTTCTCAAACATCTTGACCCTGGTGAGGACCGACTGCGGCCGCATGGCTGGGTCGTCTGGCTCCTCGTCTCTGGCGAGGGGAGGCTTGGCAGTGTCCACAAAGGCGGGCGAGGGGGCCTCTTTGGGAGGGGGGGTGGGTACTCTGTCAGAGTTCGCAGGGACGGGCTCGTATTGCTGAGGTTTGTAGCTCTTCTGTTGGGGTGCTGGTGCCTGGTTGTAGGCGGCCGCTGGCCAGCGTGGTCCGAGGAGCGGCTGCTGGAAGCATAGGTGCCCAGGTGGGAATCCTGGTAGCTCAGCTCAGACCCTGGAGCGGGAGGTGACGGATCTTCATAGCGGACCGCCCCAGTGGGCTTGCCATAACGAGGCCGGCCGTCGAATCCTTGCTGGGGCGGGGGCTCGTCGTAGCGTAGAGGGGGCGTGTAAAGAGAGTCAGAGCCATCACCATAGGGGGCCTGGCCACCATAGCCATGGGAGTTGGAAGGAGAGAGAGGCTGGTTGTAGGGGTTCCACTCTTGCTGGTCATACTGAGGCATGCTGTTCTCGAAGGGCGAGCTGGAATCGTAGTTCCGGTACTTTGGATCAAGGTACCCGGCGTCTGCGCTGCTGATGTCATAGCGACTGGGAGGATGGTCGTAATCTCGGTAGGGCTGCTCAGAGGGGTATCCCTGCTGGGGGTTGTAGGTCATGGGCTTCATGTGGGGAGCTGTTGTCATCCGCCCTGTGTTGGTGGTGTCGATGCTGTACGGATCCTTTGGAAAGATCTAATGAAAGAAAACAAAAGAGAGAAAGTATTATTGACAGCAGTCAGCCTGCACAAACACAAACCATGCAAATGAAAGAATATTAAATTAGTCAGAGTCGGAGAAAGCGACGGTATTAAATCAGGTCTGTAAGATTAGAGGAGGAAACGAGAAGGGAAAGACCTGAAATAGAGAAACTGAGAGGGATTACTTGTCAAATAACTTTCAAAAAAAAAAAAAAAAAAAGCACATTACCAACCCACGTTAAAAATATCACATCACGTAATAGATTACAAAAAACAAAAAAACAACAGCACTTTTGATTCAGGAAATGCAGCAAATCAATGGGAAGCACATTAACTGTATTTCTCTGTTTTTTTAAACTCAAACAGTGAAAGTGTGACCCGTTGTCTTGGTGCACTTTTACTAAACACTCAAATATCCACAGCATATTTAAATTTTACAAACACACTGAACAGAACTCATATTTGAAGTCCAAATGTTTAGGAAGTAACCATTAATTATCCATTTCTCAAAGATTTGATGTCTTCATTTCAGGACGAGGATTAATAAAGGTGGACAGCGTCCACGCTGGGAACATTAATGGCTACTTTTACAAAGAAGCGATCTAATGTGTACCGATAAACAAACAGATCTACCGAGGGCGGGTGACGGAGAAGGAGGCAAATGAGTTACAGCCATGCAGAGGCACTAAGCAATGGTGGGAGACTTCGACCTCCAATCACACCGTTGCTTATCCTTTGATTGGCACGTGTATACACACACACACACACACACACACACACACATCTCTCTCTTCTGGGCAGCACGGTGGTCAGCAGACATGCAGGGCGGAAGGCGAGCGAGCGACAGAAAAGCGCGGCAGCAGGTTGGTAGGTAGACAGGCAGCAGCGGCAGCAGCACTTCAGCCGGGTCAGTCTAAGCTGAGCTGAGCCGGGGTCGCCGGGCGTCCAGCAACGGTCAGATGATACCTTTGGTTCAGAACCGGCCCGTCCAGACTGCAGAGGTTCGGGAGTGGTGGTCTGTGGAGCTAGCTCGGCTGTGGGCCTCCTGAGTGAGCCAGCCTCTGGGATGGGGCTTGGCTGACTGCGGAGAGCTGCGGAGGCCTCGTCGGGGCTCACGCCCCCTACAGTTTTTACAGTAACGTCGACAGCAGGGAGCACTGTTTCAGTCAGGGGCTCGGGCTGCTGGGGGATGCTAGGGACGGCAGTGGCCTCTGCTTTCTGTGAAGTGGTTCAGAAATGTTTAATCACATGGGCTAACATACTGTGGAGCAGCAGTAACAAATGCTATCTTAAAATCCCTTCTACAAAACTCTGCTCCTCCCTCGCGCCTACGGCCTGCGGGTCCATAAAGTGCCAATTACCTATCTTTATATTTAAATTTAGCTAAAAATCTAGGAATGGGATGACAGGAATTAGCAGAAGGACAAGTTTTCTTTGTTAGAGTACACTAATTGGATTTTAATTCTACAGTACAATACAGTTGTTTCTTACTGTGGGTCCTCTATGTTTGTGAACACATTGTGAGATGACAAACGTGTGTATTTGATTATCACAGCAGCCACTTGGGGTTTGATTGGCACATGATTACACACGCACATCCAACATGCACATAGTACTTTCTGGTGTAATAGCATCACAGTCCCAATCACAATAGATATTGCTCATAAGTGAGTATTAATACAAACACGTGGACAGACACACGCACAGACACACACACACACACGCGCGCGCTCACACACACAGTAGATTCTGTCCTAGTGAGCAGTCATGTCAGTAAGACATGTCGTGATACAAGGAATACAAGAATAACAGTAGTTTATCGAGTTTGTGTCCTTTTCAAACACACTCACAAATAACCAACAAATACATGAAGGCAACTGGATAAAATAAACATAAATATCATATACTGCATATATGCATAACACTTAGCTGGATATAATTTAATAAATATCTGACCACAAAGGCTTTTCATTTCCCACTGATACTCATGTGGAAGAGCAGATAGACGGACAGACAATGAAAAGTGCTTCAATAGCGCCTCCAGAAAACCCTTCTAACACACACCACGTCCTCCAGACAACAGGGAAGACGGGCGGCTCTGAGAAACGCTACCTGCTGCGGCACTGCTGCCTTGAATCCAGCCGGGTCGATGCGGTTCAGGGGTTTCCGTTGCACCGTGTGCTGGTAGGCAGCATAGCCAGGGGGCTCCTGGATAACGGGCGGGTCTTCACGAACAGGCTCGGAGGAGCGGGTGATGGCAGGCTCCGCGGGTGGCCCCACGTCATCGTTCAGCGTTTCGTCCAGCTCCTGGTCGGTGTATGCGCCACCTTCCGTGTCCGTG
>CAAE01014317.1:0-17823 GCA_000180735.1 Tetraodon nigroviridis | reverse complement strand
GGTGTATGAGTGTCCTGGTGAGACCATACAGCCCGCCCCCGCTAAAATGCTAAAAATGCCAGAGATAAGGGCACATAGCAGCTGTTTGCAAGGGAAAGCAGAGGTTTGAGTACTGGGTATTAAGAGATGGGGAAACGACAGCAGCGAGAGTGGAAGAAAAGTTGGAGGCAATCTACTATAAAAGAAAATGAGACACCGCTATTGAAAGAGGAGGAGCCTGATGACCTTCTAAATGTACTATTTACAACAGCAGAAGATGTCAGCACCAGGAAAGGACCAAATTAGCTCTAAAATGATGAACAATCTTCGTGAAAAAGCAAAGGAGAAGCGACTAGAGTTTCATGATAAAGTATGGGAGGAAGGGAAAATACCAAAAAGTTGGAAAGAAACAGTGGTAATACCAATACCAAAAATAGAGAAAGATAGTGGAAAACTCAGGGAGCTATAGGCCAATAGCCCCAACATTAACCCTTTATAGGGCACTCCTTGAAATGCTATTGAATTTTTTAAAAAAAAAACAGTTTAAGGGTGTTATTAGGAATCATAACCAGAGTTTATTTCTGTTTTCAGATTTTCAAAAAATGTTAATGTCTTGCAGAAAACCAAAGAAAATGAAGTTACCATATTTGGTTACTTGCCCGTTAAGGGTAAAAAAAATCAATTTCGTGAAAATGTCAAATATACAACAAAACCACCTATTTTGTGAAAGGAACTTTATGTTTGACTTTAGATTTCACTTTTACAACATAAGCCTTGGTACAGAGTCCTTACTAAACAAACTGTATAAAAATAACACACACATATGACACACACACAACCCTACCCCTCACCAAAGGATAGGTTAGGGTTAGGCCTCGGGTTAGGGTTGGGGTTGGAGCATCCATCTGCTCCTGCTCCGGCCCCTTTGTCAGATGGTAGAACCTATTGTGGCCCACCAATCACAAAGTTTGCCCTCCCCTGTTCTAGACCTCACTGAGGTGCAGGAGGGTGGTCAGATGCAAATGGTACGGAAATGACCATTTTTAGTCACTTGCCCTATAAAGGGTTAAACTACTTAAATCACAATTTAATTTGGACACGAAAATGAATCAAATGTTAATGCATATTATTTATTTGTAATAAAAGTAATTGTTCGTATTGCCTTCAGAGGCAAAGAATGGTCAAGACAAATACAGTTTGTACCATAAAATATCACCATACAGATGGATTCAACAGCAAAGTTGAAGAATATCACAACAGGACAGTAAAGTAACAGTAACCTTTGTGGAAAAATGCTTGTCAAGCTCTTAAATCTGACCCTTCATTAATGACCAAAAAACCTCGACAGCACCAGAATGAGTCTTCTTACAAAACTGAGGTATTTTATTGTCATTTTCCCTCCCGGCCCCTCACAGTTCTCCACCGTCACGTGAAGTTGCTGTCTCTTCGTCAGTGTCAGCTCCTCCTTTGCTCCCCACGTCTCCCTTCCACACCTCCTTCAGACATTCTGAGAGGAGAAGAACAAACGCGCGTCAGCTGGGGTTGATTCGCAGCCGGTCGGCGGCTGCCCTCCACCTTGGTCCGATGTCTCCAGGACGTGATTCTGGCACAAGAAGTTCTCCAACCTCTGGTCCTGATGATGGAAGTACCAGTCCTCCACAACCTCCTCAAACTGCTCCAACATGGTCTCACACTGTCACCAAACACACAAACACACACACCTCTTAAAGACGACGAATGTCCAGATTCTGCCGGATATTCGTGGTCTGACCTGTTTCTTCATGTGTGTCACCTCCACGGACGGCTCGTCCCACAGCTCGTAGGGCAGACCCAGCTCCACCTTCACCCCTTTGTGCACCAGGTTCTTCAGGGTGCTCATGGTCTGACTGGTCCCCTGCAGGAGGACCCGACATGGTTGGCCCCGGCTCCACCGGGCGCCTGTGGGCGCCTGTTCACACACTTCACCTTGGCGTACCGGAGGCTGCCCGGCCGCTCGGCGTGGACGTTGTACTGCAGGACACGCTGGCAGATGTCGTCCATGGCTTCAGTCAGGCGAGTTTCCCTGGAAGGTGGAGTAAGTCAGCCAAATCCTAATTATTCTGGAAGTTCTGGTTCTGGTTCTGGTGCAGCTGCATGCAGCCTGTTATAAAAGTGTAATCATTTGTCATTGCAGGCACCACTCGGATTTGTGCAGCTCATCACTGCTTATCAATTGCACGGTCGACTTACGACGTGTTATATTTGATTTTTCTTCTTCTTCTGCCTGTATCCAGAACTTCTCCCACCTCCAGAACTTCCTTGGATCGTCCCGTTTTTTCCAGCGCGTCCTGCAGCTCGACTGTCAGAAACTTACAAACTGGCGCAGAGAAATGCAAAAACAAAGACATTTAAAGAAACAAAACGGGTGCACAGAGACACAGCTGGTAATGTCGTCTAAAACTGCTGCAGAACTTGGTCCCACCTTCGCATCTGTTCGGCAGCCGTTCGTCATCTTTCGCTGCGGCACCGGCAAAAACCCTAAATAAAACCGGTAATAACAGTTGGATTAGGTCCATGAGTTGCTAAAGTTGTGTTAAAGTTGTGTTGCTAAAGCTGTGTGTAAAGATGTGTCAAAAATCACCGCAACAGCCACATCGGCAACTTTAACGGGCCGTTGTAGCTGCGCATGCGCACTGTTCCGCAGAAGCAGACCAAAGCAGATGACGTCTGAAGAATAGATTCCAGCAAGGGGACAGAGTCGATGCCAGAAACCCCGAACTCTTCAGGAAAGTAAGCTAATCTGGAAATATTCTGCATTTTTGCAAACTTTTTTATGTTATAGCGTAATGAGTGCATTTCATTTTTTGTTTTGTATAACTTTTGGGAAATGTGTAAACTTGTGTGAATGGACAGCTGGACATATTTTACGTTTTCGTGCATAAAAACTCGAAAAACATTTGGAAAGCAACTATAATGGCAAAATTAGGACTAACAACAAATATATTTTTACATCGTTATTATGTCATCTGTAAAAGTCCCGCTTAGGCGTATTTAAACATTTTCTTTGTGAATGCTTAATTGAAAATGAGCTGTATTTTTAATTATTTACAGTCATTGTCAACACGGTTAAAACACATATCT
Organism: Tetraodon nigroviridis; assembly: GCA_000180735.1. Taxonomy (NCBI): domain Eukaryota; kingdom Metazoa; phylum Chordata; class Actinopteri; order Tetraodontiformes; family Tetraodontidae; genus Tetraodon; species Tetraodon nigroviridis. The sequence goes on along the minus strand of CAAE01014317.1, from coordinate 14,724 downwards.
TATTTATTTCTACATAAATATGTTAATATCTTTAACTTTAATGGGATAAACATTTATGGCTGGAAAACTGGATTACAACATGCAGAATTCTTGGGACTCTGTAGAGATAAAAAAAAACCATTTTCCATTTGTCAACAGATAAAATGTCCCTAAAACTATTTTGTCATGTTTATTTAAATAGAAACACTAAATACAAAAAAACCCCCTTCTTTATTATTAAACCAGCTTAATTTTAAAAGTCCTGTGCAAATAAAAGCTTAGAACTGACTTGTATAAACAGCTGATTTAGTTTGGTTAAAGGAAGGTTGCGGACACCACCTCTGTCAGAACAAGGTGATAATTGATGGGATATTTTGGCAGCGAGGTGGTTAAAATAGCCCCGGCCGGCCACTTTGTGTTCTCAGGTGTCAGGGCCAGCAGATCCTGCACACAGGAGACGAGGAGGAGAAGACAGAGCAGCAGAGGAGAGGACGTGAGAGCAGCCAATCTCACGCCCGGGGACAACCCCATCAAGCTCGTCCAGCGGCAGTTTCAGTCCCGTGTTTGATGGCGTGAGTCTCCATCGTGTGCCGTGTCACCTGTCAGGGGAACCGTCTGCCGTCTGCGTGGAGGGAGATAAAGTTACACACCGTTTCACACCTGCGTGTAGGTGGACCTCAGTGAAACCAGTCTCTCGGGTGATGAGGACGCGGTCCTCGATCCTCAGGCTGAACTCCAGGATTGGATCCGGAAAACGGCGGATGGTCTTCAGCTCAGACTCAGCGGTAAGAGAATGTGGATAGCTCTCTGTGTGAGAACTTTGTGATCTTTGACAAACGTCCCCCTGTGTCTCCGTCCTCTCCAGCCATGATGCCAGAACCCGTTCACCGTTTCCTGGGTCAAAAGTTCCACAAGCTGAGACGGGCCTGCCTGCATCGAGGCGTCCTCTTCAAGGACCCCCTGTTCCCGGCAACGGCCCAGTCGCTCTTCTATAAGAGGGAGCCGCCGCCGGGTCTGACCTGGAAGAGGCCGAAGGTGAGGTAAAAGCGGGTCGATGGTGTTGAGACAAACGGGACGTGTCCAAATCTGGCCTCAGCGCGATAATTAAAGCCCCCTCTGATACGGCGGGCCGTGATGGGTCACGCTCAGGCTCTATTTGTGTTCAGAAAGCAGCAACAGGGTTGAAATAGTCTGTGTTTTAGCTGCAGCTGCGAGCCCACAACAACAGATAGTGACTGTTGTCACGGCGACACAAATCTTTAAATAAAATCAGAGAATGAAGCCGCGATGGCACAGCGTCTGGTTTCCACTTCCTTTGGTGAACTTTGAGCAAGCTGGGTAAAAACAGTAAATATCTGATTAGCTGAAGGGCCTACAGATGCAGGAAAAGGAGTGTTTTTAAAAGTCTTTTTTCAGCCGTCATTTACAGCAACGGTGTTAGCTAACGGTGTCAAATGTTTAATTAGCCACCTTAGACGTTAGCTTGAAGAATCAGATTTTCGCTCTCCGCTCTGTAAAACAGCTACCAGCGTCAGATTTAGCCGATTTAGCAGAAGCTGATCTGAACCTGCGCCAGCTCTGCGGTGGACGCATGACCCCAGTTAAACTGCCGTCGTCAGCTCGTAACGGTCCTGCTAGCAGTAAGACGTCTGTGGCCGTCGCTGTGCTCGCGCGCTCGGAACCTCCTGCTGGTTACGAACCTGATCTGAACCTGCGCCGGCTCTGCGGCTGTCACCTGACCCCGGTTAAACTGAGGTCGTCAGGTCGGATCTGTCCCGTCAGCAGTAAGATGAAACAGGTCGTCTTCATCTTCCCATGCTCATCTTCAATTTAGGTCTATTTAAAGCGCCTATTGAAGGTTTTCTTAGTTATGGCGTCAGAGCTGGGCGGCTCCCGTGTGGGCGGAGCTGCGGTCGCTGACCGGGGTTCTCTCGCCTCCAGGAGATCTGCAAGGACCCGCGCCTGTTCCTTGATGGCATCAGCACCCGTGACTTGCATCAGGGCAGCCTGGGGAACTGCTGGATGGTCGCCGCCATCTCCTGCTTAGCGTCCGAGCCCTCGCTCTGGAAGAAGGTGCCAGATCCCTGCCCTCCGCTGTCTTTTTCCTCCCTCCTCATCCTCCCCTCCTCCCAGGTGATCCCGGACCACGCGGAGCAAGAATGGAACCCGAAGCGTCCCGACCTGTACGCGGGGATTTTTCATTTCCGCTTCTGGCGGCTGGGCCGGTGGACGGACGTGGTCGTGGACGACCGCCTGCCGGTCAGCGGGGACGGGGTGCTGCTCTTCTGCCGCTCCGCCACCCCTCGGGAGTTCTGGAGCGCGCTTTTAGAGAAAGCCTACGCCAAGTAAGGGCTTCCGTCTGGCGCCTGAAGGTCCATCGTGCACGAGCCCATGGTTCTGCGGGTCATCTCCAGGCTAAACGGCTGCTACGAGGCGCTGGAGGGCGGGAACACCACCGAGGCGCTGATTGACTTCACCGGAGGGGTTTCCGAGCCCCTCCGCCTGGATGGCGGGGCTCTGAGCGCGCGCAGCCACCAGAGGAGGGCGCTCTTCCAGACCTTGGCGAAGGCCCACGAGCACAAAGCGCTCATCACCTGCTCCATCCGGGTACGGCTCTTGGGTCCTGCAGACCAGCGCGGCCGGACCTTGAGGTTCTTCTCGCTCTCAGCCGGCAGAGGGCGAGGCGGCGGAGTCGGCGCTGGGCTGCGGTCTGGTGCGAGGACACGCCTACGGGATCACGGCGTTGAGGAAGGTGCGGCTGGAGGAGCGGGGGAGCGTGGCCCGGCTCTTCATGGTGCGCATGAGGAACCCCTGGGGGACGGCCGACTGGACCGGCGCCTGGAGCCAGGGGTGGGGACGCTGGTCTGCTTTCGCCAGATCCTCAGTGTCCGGTTGTAAATCCTGGCTCCTCCCTCCCTCCAGGTCACATGAGTGGCAGCGGATGAGCCGCTCCGACCGGGAGAAGATGGGCCTCGCTGTCCGGGACGTCGGGGAGTTCTGGTACCGCCTTTTTCCGCCGTTAGCGGCTCGCAGCGGGCGTCTGAGCGTCTGTTTCCCTCAGGATGGACTTCCAGGATTTCTGTCTCTACTTCACGGATGTGGTGGTGTGCCGGCTGGTGGAGAGGTTCCTGCTGCGGCCCAGATCCCACTGGAGGGAGGAGCGCCTCCACGGGGAGTGGGCTCCAGCTCCGGCACCCGATCAGACCGGAGCCGAGGAGAGAGGAGGAGAAGGAGGAGGAGGAGGAGGTGGCAAAGGGGACCGCACGAGCGTGGAGGAGAGAGGACGGGAGGCGGAGGTGGATAAGAGGAGCAGGTGTGGAGGCTGCATCAACCACAGGGACACGTTCCTGCACAATCCTCAGGTGAGGCCTCACACGCGTCCCAGATCTTCGTCTTTGGCTCGCCCCAGATTCCCCCCGTGTTTATCTTCCCCAGTTCATGTTTGAGTTGGGAGGCAGCGAGGAGGAGGAGGAGAGGTGCTGATCTGCCTGCAGCAGGAGGACAGGAGGATACACAGGAAACACGGGGGAGGGGAGAACCTCCCCATCGGCTTTGAGGTGCTCAAGGTGAGGCTGTTGCCGTGGCAACCAGAAGGAGGCCGACACTCCCGTGACCTGGCCCTCCCGCCCAGGTGGAGGTGAACCGATCCAGCCGGGTGCAGCGCGTGGAGGAGAAGGCGGCCAGCTCGGTCTACATGGACTCCCGCAGCGTCACCCTGAGGGCCGCTCTGGCTCCCGGGCGCTACGTCATCCTGCCCACCACCTTCCTGCCGGGCGCCACCGGGCGCTTCCTCCTGCGCGTTTTCTGCCACGCCCCCGTCCGGCTCAGGTGATGCCGAACAACGGCGCCGGCCGGACGACTCCCTCTCCCCAGGAAGCGTTATGCTAATCTCCTATCTGTGCAGGGAGCTGCGGGAGGACCTGCCGCCGCCGTGGTGGTTCCGGTGTTTTCTACCGCAGCCCGCCGTGGTGACCACGGTCCACCTGCGCCGGGCCTCGGGGCTCAGCTCCCCCAAACGACCAGGTGAGGGACACCCCTCCAGGTAGAGCTAGCGTTAGCGTCCAGGTCCACATGGATGCAGGTGGCGCTAGTCAAATTCGAGATCTCTTTGCATATCCTGCGATAATGAGCGCTCTGATGCCACGCTCAGCTCCTGGCGTTTACGCCGTGGTGCGCTGCGAGAACCACGCCGTCCGCTCACGGGTCCTCAGAGCCGAGGGGAACCCCGAATTCAACCTCAGGGCCATCTTTTACCGGAGGCACCCCGACGCCCACATCTCCATCCAGCTGTGGGCCAGAGGTCTGCTCCGGGACCTGCTCCTGGGCGGAGCTCGGCTCCAGACCGCCCAGCCCGAGACCAGGTGCAGCCGCGTGATGGACCTGCGGGGAGGCCGAAGCGGGGCCGGGCTCCGGGGCCGCGTTTACGTGGAGACGTCCTCCAGCGTTGGCCTCACCGACCTGTGACACCGGCAGGGCCGGAAAATAAAGAACAATCCGGCCAAAGGTGCCCTAGATGGACTCCAGCCAGGAGGCCCCGCCCTGATCTGCCGGTCAGATCCTCCGTCCCGATCCTTGAAACCGGTTCTGCCAAATATATAAAGTACTGTGTTGTTTTTACTGCGTTTCAATCATAAAATGACCCAATAAACAAGGGCTTGATGAACATTTAGGAGGCTGTAATCGCGCTGGAGCAGCTGCACCCACCAGCACATCTGGAATAATCCAGCCGCAGACTGTTGCTCAATAAACCAAAGGGCTTTTTCCTCAAGTGGGCCACCTTCCACACACCTGAGCCTTATCAGCTCAACGGCCTTAAAAGCTGCACAGGTGAGGCAGGAGCTCACCTGCTGACGGGACAGGTCCTGAGCCACAGAGGCTGGGTCCTGACCAGGCCTGCGCGCAGCAAGGGAAGGTCCTCGGGGGGAAGAAGAGCGAGTTCCAGCTGCTCCGTGAGCTCCACTTTCTCCTCTTTGCTTCTGGCTCACGTGTAATTTCCTCACCTCCTTCCTGTCATCGACGGCAGAAGGTCAAGGTCACGGACCACCGCGAAAGGCAGGTGCACGAAAAGACACGAAAAGACAACAAAACCGCACAAACCATCTGTTCGTTACAAATGAGCTCCTACCCGACACAAACCAACACCACTACTTGTCATTTTTTGCCACCGAGCCTCTCGCGGAGAGAGCGAGGAGCTATTTCAGGACGTCCGAGAAGCGCTTGTGCGCATGCGCGGCGCAGCAGCGGTTGAAGGCGCGGCTGTAGTTGCGGCTGTCGGAGCTCACACTCGGTAAGAAAAACACGACTTTTCTCTCGCCAGTCATCGCCCAACTGGCTTTTTATTCTCTTAATGTGTCAGCTAGAGCTTTAGAAAGGCATTTTTCTCTGACGTATCCAGAGTTTAAAAGAAATTAGAAAGTGAAATTAGAAGTGCAGGGTGAGGTAATCTGACGTTATCTGGACGCTTGCGACCAACATGTGACTCAGGTCAGACTGAAACTTGTATTTCACAATGTCAGCGTTTATTTCCGAGTATTAAATCTTTTTTAAAAGGTTTGTTTTGAAGTGTCGGGCGAGTTATTACCTGTTGGCGTTCCTGTGTTTGTCCGACTGGTTTTGGGGAATGCCGTCGAACCTATTTACTTGAAACTTTACTTGCGTTCCGGAGTCGGCGTGAAAACCACATGTGTAACGATTGTTCGGAGAATATCGAGTTTTTATGATTTTAATGGGCACGTTAAAAGTTAGTGTGGCAGATTTCTGCGTCTATCCGGCCTTAATCGGCGTTTTAGTTGCGTCACTGTAAATAAACACCCCAAACCAAACAGCAACAGTTGACTTCTGCAGATAAAGTCAGCCCAGTTTTGCAGTCTCATAATTAGCTCAGGAATGTTTATCCAGGTGTTTGTTTCCCCACAATGCAACGCTGCGAAAAGCTTTCTGTTTTTGCGAATGTTTGTATTTTATTTTGAAGGGCTGGTGAATTTTCCAGTAATCCTGCCTGTCCTTACTGCTCCAGGTCATTCCTCCTCCTCCTCCACGATGTCGAATACTGCGCTGCTCCAACGCATGAGGGACCCGCCTCAACCCTCGGCGCCGATCCTCGGTCAGAACTGGGCTCCGGGTCCGACCCGAAGCCTCTGTGCCGTCAGACTTTAACCTCGGCTCTCGTTTTCCCGCAGCCTGCTCGAAGATCGGCCTGTGCATCATACCCGTTGCTCAAATCGCCATCGGTGAGTGGCCGTCGCCGTGACGACGCCTTTACTTGGCCGTCTTCACCACGCGTTCTCCCCAGGTGCGGTCCACCTGCACGACTGTCCACGAGAGCCCTACATCCCCGTCTACCTGATCGTGTCGGGGGTCTTCGGCCTGGCCCTGGCCGTGCTCTCCTGCCTGCCCTGCGCCCGCCAGGCCAAAGACGAGCCGGCCAACCCGCTCAGCCGGGTCTGCACCGCCTGGAATTCGCTCACCACCTCCTTCCTGTTCTGCTGGTTTATCGCAGGTGAGTTCGGCTCCCGCGAGCGCTCCGGTTCACGGAAGTTTAACCTGGGTTTCTCCAGGAAACGTCTGGATCTACTCCATTTACGAGCCCAACTACAACAAGAACGCCACCAGCGCGGGGCCGTACTGCAACAGGACCCTGTACCTGTTCGCGTTCTGGACCACCACCCTGGTCTACATCCTGGTGGGCCTCTTCCTCCTGGGCAGCTGCTGCATCCTCGCCTGTTTCTTCCTGCTGGGCCGAGCCGATCCCGACGACAACGTTTAGGCGTCAAGCATTTGCATCTCTGGCTGTATGCGGGCTGTAATCCTTCTTTACATACCAACCATGATGCACTTTACCACACACTGGAGTTATTAATCAGGAGTTTGTTTTTGTGTGATTTATGCCACTGATGGAGATTGAAAAATTACCAGTTTGTGCTTTAATTTACTTCAGAATGTTAAACCCAACAAGTTTTTAATGTTTTGTGTTTGGAATCTTTCAGGTTGGGGGGAAAAAAGAAATAAAATGGATTGTTTAGCAGGTTAGTCTTTTTCTCTTTATTATAAAAGTAAATAATTCTAATTTGCTACATTTAAACGTTTTACAACACCAACCCGCTGATGGCTAAAGTCGGTTATTAAACCGCTCATCGTAAATTTATTCATGTTACTTTTTAAATGTTTTCCAAAAGTCGCACCACTGATCAAAACGAGACCCGGAATGTCGACACGAGGTGTTTTTTTTTAATAACAGAAATATAATTTACATACAAAATAGAATACTGGTGCCAAGCGCTGACGCTCCGCTGGCGTCTGCCCTTTATGTAAGTGTTGGAGCTGTGTGGGCCCGGCCGGGGGTGTCAGCAGGCTTTGCGGGAAAGGGCAGCTAGCGCTTTAGCGTGAACGGGTTTATACAGGAGCGTGAAGCTGGCCGGGGTGAGGACGCCGTTGCCCTGGGCGTCCACGCCTCCCATCAGCACGTAGTTGAGGCCTGAACGGAGAAAAAGTGTGAGAAATGGAAAATGGCCGACAGTTGACGTGTGATGGAGGTACCGCACCTTTGGTGAGGCCGGGACATCGTTTACAGGTGGAGGTCAGAGTGACGGATGTAGCTGGTCCCGATTTGGTGACGCTCAGGCGTCCGGGCTTGTAGTTCTTGATTAACGACACCTCCACTTTGGCCGAACTGGGACCAGGAAGTACAGCTGTGACCTTCCCGGTTATCACTGGGGGAAAACCAGAAGTCAGTTGTGTGACCAGCGGAGGAAGTGGGAGACTGGCGTGGACGCGGCTCACCGAAGTCATGAGGGCAGTAGGAGGACTGAAGGGTTCCCGTTCTCTTACAGGGTTGTGTGCACAGTGGGTTCGCTGGTGCAGCTGTGGGAGCACAAACATCACGTGTGGATACACGAGTCACATGACCATTGTTTCGATTTCCACTCACGTTTCCTGCTCGCGAGGGGCTTTTTGGTGACCGTCTTTTTAATCCCGGGTTTGGGCGTTGCTTTGGGCTTGACCTTGGGCTTGACCTTGGGCTTGACCTTGGGCCTGACCGTGGGTTGAACTGCAGCCTTGGATGTTGGTTTTGCTGGTTTGGATCGAGGTTTTAAGGTGGGTTTGGGTTTGGGTGCAGGTTTGCGTGTGGGCTTGGGCCTGATCCTGGCCTGGAGCGACGGTTTGGTAGCTGCTGGTTTGGACGTGGGTTTAAGACCTGGTTTGACTCCAGGTTTAGGTGTGGGCTTTGTTGGCTTTCCCACAGGTGCTCTCCGTGTAGGCTTGGCTGGTTTCGGTTTGGCCGTGGGCTTCACTGGTGGCTTGGCGGCAGGTTTGCGTGGCGGAGGCTTCAGCGGTGTCTTCACCGGTGGTTTTTTGGTTGGTTTCGGGGCAGGTTTGGGTTTTAGTTTCGGACTTGGTTTGACGGGCTTGCTTGGTTTCTGCGGGATGGATGTGGTCTGAGGTCCATAAATGAAATCCCCGGTGCTCGTCGGCGTCCGAGTTCCGCGGGGCACGCTGGAATAGTGAGCCAGGAATCCGTCGGAGGTGATGCTGAGGTCGGACACAAACTGGACGAGGAGCTCGTTCCCGTTGGTGACGATGACTCTGCGTGGAGGCAGGGACATGTTGGAACACGGCAGCGGACACTCATCTTGTGCCGGTAGCCATCCTACCCTGGCGCTCTGTCACCGCAGAACTTCCCGATCCGCCGGGAATTATCGGTCTCTCCGCCGTTAAACAAGGCCACGTAGTCGTATCGGCAGTACGTGTCAGGCTCCAGGTCCAGCTTCTCAAACTTCACCTCGATCACCTGAAAAACCAGAACAAACTTTGATCCTAATGCTTGGAAGTTGGCACGGTGAGCCGGATCCTTCCCAGACTGCAGCGCAGACGCAGGTTTGTGTTGGAGCGGGAGAAGAGCCAGACTTCCAAACATACAGAAGGTCATTTAGTCCCTCACTCGCTCTGGCTCCCTCTGCCCTTTCCACACCTACAATCTCCCGGCATGTACGGCCACGCCCCCGGAGACTGAAAGAAGGCTTTGATTTGAACTTCATCCTGGTCCTGGAGGGGCACATTTCCTTCAGCTCAGCCTCTTTATTGCCGTTTTCATACCAGCTTCTGCATCAAGGAACGTTTTTGAGCTCCATGAAATCCAAGTTTGGGATTCGGACCAGCGCTTGGTTCTATTCCCCACATGTTAGCAGGTGTAGGCTAGCCTGGCTGGAGGGTGACGTGAGGTCGTCATGATTTTGTTTCTGGCTAACTTAAAAACGGAGGAAGCTGGTTGAGGCCTTAGGTAACGATCAAGAATAGAAAGTTGAGAACGTCGGCTTACGTTGCTCGGTGGGACGGAGATGTGCCAGGAGCAGCTGATGCCTGCCGGGTAGTTCGAGTTGGGCCAGTTTGGCGTCTTGACAGAGCCGTGCGTCTTGGTCAGCCGTCCCCCACAGAACTGGTCCTCTGTAGAAAGAGGAAAAGGGCCGTTACACCGCATTCACACCTCCTCTCTGCCACAGGAACTTTAGAGGAACCGTCAGAGGAACTTCTGTGAGAACTGCGATGGCCTCTTGGTTCTTCTGGTCATATCTGGCTTTTGGCGCCACTTAGAAAACCCTTAGCTCAAACCGCTAATGTCTGCGTGTGTGTGGGATGTCCACACCTTCCATGTGTGGCTTCCCGGCGCTGAAGTACGCCAGAAATCCTCTTCCTCCTGTGGCTTCATCCGACACCATCTCCAGCATCATGGTGTTGGAGGTAGAAATGAGAGCGCCGGGTCGGAACGTGCCGCAGAAACGGCCCAGCTTCTGCACCAGGCGGGAGTGGCCGTTGTAGATGTCCAGGTAGTCGTAGCGGCAGGTGGGGTCGGCCTCCAGGTCGAAGAGGCGGAAGGACATCATGACCACGTGACCTTCCGGGACCTTGTTGGAGACAGCAGGTGACAAGGGAAACGGCAACGTTCTGGGCAAGTTTTAGCAGAAAACACAAGTTTTGGGCTTGAAAGTGACGCTGAAGCAGCGTTTAAATGGAGGCCAGTTGGCGCTTTTGTTGGCAACGTACTCGCCAAACACCAGCCAGTTGGTTTCCACTCTGGCCTGACAAAGAACCGCTTTCCACAAATTAGCATGTGTGTAGCAGTGGAGGTTGTCTCTGGGCGCCTAGCAACAGTAGGCTGTGAGCAGGGGTGTGGGGTGTGGGGTGATACTCACGGTGATGTACCAGGTGCATTTACTGTTGGGTTTGTAGGGCGTCGGGAACCCTTCGCTGGCCACGATGCCCGAGTCTGTGACCAGGTGGCCTCCGCATTCGAAGGTGGGCCTGAAAGGGGACCGGACCAGCACCAGTCAGCGCTCCAGCGCCGTAAACTGCGACAGAACGCGACTGTACTAACTTCCTATCTAGCTGAGCCCCTACACACACACACACACACACACACACGCGTGGGTTTGCTGGAAACCGCAGTGGCACAGTCCGTCTCTGTTCTCCAGGTTCTGGGGAGGTTCCCGCTCAAGTCCGCACCTACAGTGTGTGCGCTGTCACGTTTCTCTACGCCGTGTTAGCCGCGGCGCGTCTCACGCTTGGTGGCCTTTAGCGACACACACACACCCGCTCTTTCAGAGGGAGATAAACACAGATCAGGACAGAACCAGCCTCCAGGGCCTCGCCTTCGTTCATTTGGATGTTGACTGGGCCTGATTCACTCTTTCTTTTAGCATTCCGCAGCACATGCCCATTATCGTCTATTTTTGCAGCACAGGCTGCAAAATGCATCCCAAAGCTGGTGGAGTTTCTCCTCCCGACCTGTTTGGTGGAATCGGTCAGAGTGTGGATATTTTCACACAAATGGTGTGAAAATAAAGCAGGATGAAGATTTCAAAGGGTTTAAAGTCGACTAAATGCGATCTGGCTCGCATTTGAAGGACTGCTCGCCTTTTCTGTGTTTACGGGTGTTTACATTTTGATCAACTCTGCAGCCTATCATAACACCGCGGCCAGGGGCGGGGCCCTGCCCACATAGTCGTTAACGTGGACAGATGTGGGTGTTAATAGGCCGTGCCACATGTGCATGTGGAGGACGCGAAAAAACAGACGTGGGAAAGCGAGAAAGTTCCGCTTTTCTACCTCTGAAGAACCAAACCTACCTGCTGTAGTTGCTCTGAGCCTGAGCCTCGGTGCATCCGAGCCGGAGCGCCACCAGAACGCACAAGGTCCACACCCTGCCCTCCATCCCGCTGGCCTCCGAGGTCGGGAGAGTGGCGGAGGAGAAGAGGAGCCCGGAGGAAGGAGGGAGAACTGGGAGGCTGGAAGGAAAAGAGGGAGGGCAGAGAGGAGGGAGGCGGAGGGGGGAGGAGAGAGAGAGACGTGTGATAGGTGAAGAGGATAAACAGCATTAAACTGACCCGGCCTCCGGCCAAAATAAGCGCATGCTCAGCTCCCAGTAGTCCCAGCTGGTTCTGATGGTTGCACCACCAGAACCAGCACCGCGGGGCTGCAGGTGTGTCCGTGAACGCAGCACGACCGGCTGTTTCATCCAAATCCAGCTGTGAACAGTGATGGCAAGCTATCTACCCTCTCTCTTTCTAGCTGTTAAGTTGACTTTTTGCCCATAATTCTTCTTTATTCAGTATGTTTGTTTGGCTTTCTGGTTTGTTTCTGCAGTTTCCTCTGACAAACTCTGGCAAAAGGTATAAAAACATAAAGACTTGTGGTTATAACGAAAGTTATTGGCAGGATAACAGCGTTACTCACGACTTTAGACTCATCTGACGTCTTTATTGTTATCAGTTTTATCTTTGTCGCTTTTCTAGGCGACAAATTAAAATGCAACATTGAAAACATGTCTGGTTTAAATTCTGTGGTTTGAAATAGATTAAAACTACAGCATGTTGTTGTTGTTGTTGTTGTTGTTGCTGTCAAAAGTGCTTGAATGATAAAGGAGATAGTGTCGGCACCTGAAATGTCATTTTTGGTCGTTGTGATGCAGCTTTTGAAGCACTCACATCTTCAGTGATGTTTCCAGATGTGTAGATATAAAATCAGTGTGTGGTTCCAGACCGTAAACGTGGCATTTTTAGCATTTTAACCCCTGCTGCACATCCTGCACACAGGCCCAGTAGGAATATGTCCAACCACTGTTAAGGCTGTTTGTGGCCTTCCAGACGCTGAGGGTTAGCCTTCAGGCTAGTTTGTTAGCATCAGCTCTTTTAAACTGACCTTCAGAACAGAACGGTTTGTGCAACCTCGTTGAGTTTGCCCGAACGAGGACATTCCTTCTGTCTTTTTAGGGCTGCGGTGGCCACTCTGGGTGGAAACCACGCTCCAGTATTTGGGGACTGCGGTTCCGCGGAGAAAGTAAGCCTGGGATGGACGTTTCCCAGTGATCCCAGCAAAGAAAACAGGCAGAAGTCAGACTTCTCAAACTGTTTTATTCAGTTTTGTACAAAGAATTTCACCAAAAAAACAAAAAAAAAAATTAAAAACCTGATGCAAACACCAAGCGAAGGAAACCACATGACCGGAACAGTGAGAAAGAGAAGTGCAGTGAGAGGGAAAACAAAGGTAGACACTCTCCGGGCCTCTCTCGGTTCTCCTTCGGCGGGTTAAAACCTCAGGTGACTTTTCCAGAGCTGGTGCCCTCGTTGACCTCCGAGTGACGCCGCGCCACCCTAACCTGTACAGCTAATTTACATTTAGGCTTTTTTTTTTGGGACGATACAAACATCGTTGTGGGAAACTCGTCTCTGTGCACTGAAAATATAAAAATATACACAATGTTTACAAAATAAAACCGCTTCTCACTGTACATTTAAACTACATGAAAGTAGACGTTTAAAGTTTCGGAAAAAAAGCCTCAAAACATTCGTTTTCTCGCCGTGCTGAAGGACATCCCCTCCTCTCTCTTTAGCCGAAGGCGTCTTTTTCTGTAACACATTCGCCTCAGACCTCTGGATATCTCACGGGTCGAATAAATAAGCCAGGAAGCGGGAAACGGCGAGCCGCTCTGAAACGCGGCGCTCTGTCGTCTCGTTTCCAAAGCAACAGCTGTGCAGTGATCCAAGGTGCCCGTGTGCCGTCACTGGCGTTTTGTGCAAATCCCGCGTCAGTTCACACCCTGTGGTGAGACTTGGCCTTGGGCCGCTGGTTTCACTGGTTTCACTGGTTCATCTCCAGCTTGCCCGTCCCAGCGCCCAGACTCGCCTCCGCCGCCGGCATGTCCTGGCTGTCGTCTTGCGTTTTCGCCGTTTTCTCCTCCGCCTCCTCCTCTTCGTCCTCCTCCTCTGGATGTGCGTCGTCCATGAGGATCTCGGCGAGGCTCTTCTTCTCTTTGCCGCCGCCGTCCTCCTGGGCGTTCAGCACGCTGCACAGCTCCATCTCGTGGATCTCCACGTCGAAGGGGTCGGCGGGGGGCACCACCGGAGGGGACTTGCAGCCTTTACAGCCCTGAAAGACGACACTGGCGTCCATGACTGCGCAGAGGGTCAGCGTCTGAGGACGCTGCTACGCTGACTCTCCTTACCGATATGTTGATGGCTCGGGGGAGGCGTCCCGTGCGGACCCAGGGGTGCACCTGACTCAGCTCCCTCTTCTGGTCCTCTGTGAACCGCGGCTGGTGCTTCTGCATGCTCCTCAGGGCCTCGCGGTCCTCGCGCAGCACAGTCTCCATGTCCCTGTTGCGAAAGCAGCCCTTTGAACAGACGCTCGCGCCACCGGAAGAAACCGCAGAAGAGCTGCGTCCCACCTGACAGGAAGCTGATAGGTCATCATGACTTTGTCGTCTGTGTTGGCCATCAGCAGCCAGATGGGGTCCTGCAGCACACACTTGATGAACTGCTCCTCGCCTTCCCCGCCTGCGCTGCTGCTGCCCCCTGCTGGCTGCTTGCGGGCGTGGTCGTTCTCCGAGGAGTCGATGCTTCCGAAGTACTTGCTGGTGTGGCTTCCCTGGCTGCTGCCTGGATGGAGGGAAAACCAAAGGACAGACGTGGTTTAGACCACCGGGTGCTGTCAGAGTGATCAGGGAAGCGGCGGAGCCCGAACTCACTGGTGCCGCTGGTCCCAGAGGAGCTGCAGCCGTTGGAGCCGGAGCCGGACCCGGAGGACCTGGTGCCCGAGGACCCGGAGCCGGAGGCAGCTGAGCCTGTGCCAGAGCGGGAGTCTTCCTGCAGCAGCAGGTCCAGCAGGTCGCTGGAGGTGGACATGGCGTCCTGGTTGGACTCGTTAGTTTCACCCTGAAGTAGAGAGAGAAAGTTGGACTCATGAGGCTCCGGTCCGGCAGCTGGGACCTGTTTGTGCTGGAACTGGATGATCTGAAAACCAACGTTTTCATTCTCCTTGGATGTGTCGTCTGAGCTCCCCGGATTGGCCGGGCTCTGCCCGCCGCCTGCGGCGCCCTGTGCGGAAGGCGTGGCTTGCTGCGAGGGCCCCAGCGCCGTGGCCACCTCCAGCCGGTTGCTGGGCGATTCCTCCAGCTGCAGCAGGTTGAGAGGGGAGGAGCAGCGGGACTGGAAGAGCGGGGACTCGGCCCCCTCGCGCTCGGGCGGGTTCTGACCGTAGGACTGCGGGGTGCTGCTGCGGGAGGGGTCGATGGTGGCCGGGAGGGGTACGGGGTTGGGAACGGTGGCGACAGCGGGCGCGGCGGTGCTGACGGGCTGAGGGACGTTGGGGTTGTAGAAGTGTCCGGGAGCGGCGCCCTGCTGGGGGATCGGCGCTCCCATCTGGGGGAACATGTAGTTGGGCAGGACAAAGGCCATCATGGGGGGCAACATCTGG
>CAAE01014316.1:0-19324 GCA_000180735.1 Tetraodon nigroviridis | reverse complement strand
ATTCAATCCATAATTACAGCACTGTTTGATTGCACTTTGACTTTGATGGTTTAGAAAACTAAAGTAAAAATGTAAAACTGTTTACTGAAAAGTTGTCGTCGTTTTTAATCAGGTAACATAAAACAGTTAGCCTGTTCACGACGTTAGCAATAATCAGCAACGTTTCTGAGACACATATGTCCAGCGCCATACTCAATCACAAATATATGCATCTGATGAACTCACCTTAGATAAAACAATAAATTAAATGTTCTAATATCACATCATACCTTTAGCTTGAAGAAGGTCATTTATATCGTCCTGGCTCTGCTGCTAACGCTAGGCACCATAGCTGTATAGTTAGCTGCTGTGTTTACTTCAGTTTACATGAAAAAAAGTTATTATTTGTAACAAAGTTTTATAGTTTATGTATTTATTTATTGCAACATTGTTGCTAAATTAGTAATTATTTAATCAACAGAAAAACAGATTATCTTTTTCTTCTTCTCCTGTCACGGAAAACAGCCTGTTGTTTACTTCCGCGTCACATGACTAAGACGTAAATTATGACAGAATTTATTTATTTATTTATTAATTTATTTGTTTATTTATTTATTTATTTATTTATTTATTCATTTATTTATTTAATGTCTGAAGTTTAGAGCTATTGCCACCGAAAAGACGTAGGTCCTCTGGTTACCACCAGGGGAAGCCGCAGCCTCTTTATTTCGCCTGTTTTGTCGTCTATCCTCTAATTTTCTCAATTTTGTCTTTAGACTTTGCCTAAGGTAATTATCCACAGTACAGAGTACGAGTTTAAAAAGCAAATAAAAAAAGTAAACAAGCACAGAAACGTGCAGGAGCAACCAACCACTCAAATTAATGGGACACAAAGAACAAATTTGATCAAAAGGACCTAAAGCTCAATTTGTTGGGTTTTTTTTTTTCTCTGAACATTTCCCAGTTTACTTCTGAAGTGTCTCTAATTATCTCTCCTTTTCGTATGAAGTTTTTGTGGACGTTCTCCCTCTGGTTGAACAGACATGGAAGGAGAACCCTGATTGCCTCAGAGCAGCTGTGGGGGCGTTTAGCTGGAAACAGGTAGATCAATACATGGGCCACACGTTCCAGTGAACGTATGTGCAAGAATTTTCAGGCTAAATTTTCTGTTTTTTTGGTTTTAAAAAGAACCAGTTTGCCACAACTTGAATCATTTCACTCACAGCCTCAACTTTTTCCTCTTAATTGTAGCAAAAATATGGTTCATTATGAGATTATTAATTCTGTTGTCAACTTTTCAAAGCACGATTTAAATAAAGCTACTATCAGGAATTCTGAGCTATGCTTTGTGTTATGGAAAACATCTGCAGTTTATGTAAAACCTCCAATGTGGAATTGGAGGATATGGCTGGATGCAACCAGTCAAAACGTCAATTTCTACATGTTAGCCTTTTGCTGTAGGCACTGGAGCAGTTCTAACCCATCCACAGTTGATGATTAACCAGCCAGCAGTGGGCCAGCAGTTGTGAGTCCAGCCACTACGCTTACCAGAAATGAGAAGGTTGATCACATCTGCCTGAGCTCTCATTTCACTCGTCTTTGGACACATTTGGGTTCTCTTCATCTGCCTCCACACGCAAGCCAGGTGAGTTCTGATTGGGTTTTATAATACAATCAGTTTTTCCCCCCCTGATTTTGAATCTGTAAAAAAAAAAAAAATTAAAAAAAATAAAAAATAAAAAATCAGCACCTATTGCTAAATAAAGCTGTTTTTGGTGGAGTACGTTAAAAAGTTTAGGAATTGCTGATGTGTGTCACTCATGTGTGCAGTGTTTGACTCAGTTCATGGAGTTCAGGGTAGTATGTATTCAGTGGACAGCAGCTCTTCCAAAAATAAAAAAAAGTTCTAAAATATTAACCTTTAGTCCGCTGGTAAACACAGCAGCCATATCTGAAACCTCAGTTGGACCCAGGAGACACACACAGACGTACTGACAGATATCACCAGGAACTTTTGACCACAGGCATTTTGCTCAACAGTGGCCTGTTAAACAAACAGAATATAGAATAAACGAGCCCACATGACATCGCCTGATGGTGTTTGGGAAGTTAAAGTTGATCGGTTGCGTACAATAATGCTTCATTAGGTTGATGCCTTCCCTCATGATTGGTAATGCACTGGAAGAGCTAAAAGATGGTGTGATTATTTCATGTAAGGCAGCTAATTTTTTCCCAACAAGCTCTTTGTGCGTCCCAGGAACATCGTCTGGAAATGAAACTTCCTCATCTCCTGCTGCTGCTTTGTCTCTGCTGTCCAGGATTGACTGTGAGTTCCTCATCCTCATGAACTGCTTTTTACTGTAGCAAAAACTGACCTTTCCTATCCTCCCGTTGTCAGGAGGAGCCCACCCCAGGAGCCACAGATACCCAAGTTCCTGTCAGCGATGAAGAGGACTCAAAGAAGGCTGACAGCTGCGGGGGCCAGCTGTTCAGCTCAGAAGAACGAAGGTCTCTTGGAGGCACCATAGAGCGGTTGGGTCTACAGCTCCTGGAGAACCTTCCAATCGTCCCACAGCAGCCCAACATCATCCTGTCGCCTCTCAGCGTGGCCTTGGCCCTCGCTCATCTCACCTTAGGTGAGTCAGAGTTTAGCTTTGTTTGTCCTACAATCAGAAGCAAACACTTTCCACCTCCAGGATCTCCCACATGCTTGCACCAAAATGTAATATTTGCTTTGTTGAAACTTTTTTTGTTTTGTTTTTTGGGTTTTTATTGTTTTTTTTTTTTTTTTTTGCTTCTAGGAGCTCACAATGAAACAGAACAGCTGCTTCTTAAGACCCTACATGCTCACAATCTGCCCTGCTACCATCACATACTTGGGCATCTTCTACCACACTTTAAAAACACATCACTGGAAGTTGCAACGCGCATGTACCTGCGACCAGGTACGTGTGGTCCACTGGTTTTTAGGACATTTGAGAGGTGTGTATCAGTCCTAACTGTAATGCCTTTCAGGGTTTGAAGTGAAGCTGTCTTTTGTGGAGGAATCTCTGGCCAGGTAGGCTGACTGAACAAAAACATTTTCGTCCTAGATGAAAATGAATTAAAGTTAGGATTTGTCCTAACCCTTTATTGAGGTACCAATCCCGGCCGGTCCCTCTGGTTTCTGTGGAAGAAGTCAACCACTGGATTGAGAACGCCACCAATGGGCACATCTCTAACTTTCTGGAGAGTATTCCCCATAATGTGATGCTTATGCTCATGAATGCTGTGTATTTTAAAGGTGAACGATCCTCCCGACGACACAAAAGTTCCCTTTGAGATTCCTAAAGGTTTTCTTCTGACTCCCAGGTGAATGGCAGACACAGTTTGACCCTACCATGACCTTCAAAGGAGTCTTCTACCCGGACAACATGAAATCTGTGTCAGTAGACATGATGATGTCTTCCCAGTACCCTTTCCGGTTGCTCCACGATCCCGAACTGAAAGCGCAGGTAAATCAGCAGCTGTCAGGAGCATGTGGAGCCTTTTCTGATGTAGAAGTTACATCTTCTGGAAAAGAGGCAGGACGAGGTAAAGATGAAATAAGCGGAATTCTTCCCTGTACAGGTGGCCAGTTTTTCCTTCAAGGGAAACACCAGCTTCCTCATTGTCATGCCCGTCCCTGGCATTGGAAACGTGTCTTCAGTGCTTCCCAAACTGAACATCTCTGACCTCTACAGACGTCTACCTCAGGAGAGAATAATGCACGTCAACTTACCCAAGGTGAAATTACAGTACCGCCAGGAGCTCCAAGAAGCACTGACAAGCATGGGTGAGAAGATGCACAAGGTCTTGATATCTGTAAGGATGAATAAGACTCACCGCTCTCTCTGTAACCATTTTTGGCCTTCCAACAGGTCTTGGTTCTCTGTTTTCCGGTCCTGATCTTTCTGGAATTACCGACCACCCTCTGAGGGTCGGCAGCGTCCGCCATGCCAGCACTGTAGAACTCAGTGAGAAAGGTGTGGAGGCCTCAGCCGCCACCGTTGTTACCACCATGCGCTCCATCTCCATGTTCTCTGTCAACTCTCCCTTCCTGTTTGCCATCGTGGATGACGCCTCTCTGGTCCCCCTCTTTATGGGCATTGTCACAAATCCTGCCCCCGACATACTTAAAGATGACCCTCTTGTGAATCGAACCCTGAGTGACCAACCTGTTCCTGTGGACAGCAAACACAGCGACAGCTTGTGCGCTGAGAGAGCAGCTTGCAGCGCCCCCACTGCTCAGACTGCGCACACGGACTAAAAAGCAGTAAGGATGATAAAAACGTGTCCCGAACTAGACGATCTTCTCATTTTACTTCTTAAATATTTAGTACGCTTTCCCCATACTAAAGGATTCCAGGGACGTTGACATTTGTGTTGTGTGCTTGTCTTGTCTTGTTTTGTAATTAAAATTAAAAACACAACATGTCAACTATGGAGAGAGAACATTGAATATCGAAGGGGCAGTTCATTAATAAATAAAATACTACTGATTTTCCTGTATTCTGTCTGTTTATCTTCCTGGGTCATTTGCAAACCAAATAAATGCCAGACAGACGCTGATGGAAGGAATCTACTTTTGGCATTTACAGCAGCTATAGTTTAGTGTTGCTTTTTAGAATTAGTTAGGGTTGAAAACCAGTTCAATCAGTACAGGAACTTGGACACCACCGTGATGCCGTTATCGAACGTGGTGCGCGCCTCCGCCTCTCCAAGGTCGGCGGGGACGCGCTGCGCTCCGGGCGCAGATCCAGGGGTGCGTCCGCGGGGCCTCAGCAGGGTGAAGCTTCGCCTCCTCTGCAGCTGCAGACAGTCTGAGCGACGTGGAGCGGCCGGGAACAGTAGAAAGGTGAGTGCGCCTTTTACGCGCTTCGTTTGCGCACAAGGGCGCTTCTTCTTTTCGGGTTCTTTTGCGTCTCGGTTTAAGATTTTACTTTCGCCGATCAGAATGACAGCTTTCACATTTACACAGCCCCTTCTAGTACCTTTTACTGCTACTCGCACACAAATGGAAACCATGGAGTTCCAAAGAAATTTTAATATCCGTTCAGTTTTACAATAACCGAGTCAATCAAAAACCGACAGAAAAGTTGGTTTCTAAACGCGCGTTTTACTGCAGGATTGTCATGGCTGTGCCAAAACACACAATTACATTCGGAGCTCCTCCAGTCAGTTTATATAATGACCTGCCTGAAGGGGTCTGGATATGTTTGATTGTTCTACCTTTAATTGCGCTTCTAACCATCTTTTGAATATAATTCAGGTCACAGCAGGAGACTTTCCTGCTGCAGGTCTGAGACCAGCACTCTGACCTCTGCTCTCTAAGGATGACAGGGACACCACGAAAGGCAAAGACACAATTTTCCATCTTCCACACTATTAAAGTAACAAAAAACAAAACCAGTATTTTATTCTGTAATAAAACTAAATCTTGTAGTTTCAGTTTTGGAGTAAAAAAAAAAAAAGAAAAACTGCAAAAAGGAGCTGCGGCCTCAAGACATTTTCCATCTGGTTGTCCTATTTGTGTGTGTGTGTGTGTGTGTATGTGTGTGTTTTCCCAGACAACCAGCTCCAGATGTTTGTAGAAAGGCTAAAGAGACGACGTGCAACCAATCAGTGGAAAAATCCTGGCAACATTTGTTCAAATTCAGCTCAACTTGAATAAATCAGATGTTGTGCGGCGCTGTTATGCTGAAAACAATGTGCCACTGTGTCCAGGAAAATGTAAACCAGCTGTGGTGCACGGTAGCATAGCAGCAGGTTGCTTCTGTAACGAGCAAAAGCGACCGTTTGAGGGGGTCTGACCAGGAAGTCCTAAATCAGGCTGACCTGACTGGTGTGGAAATGCTTTGGTGTTTGTCCTCCAGGATGAAAGGAACCGCGTTGCTGCTGGTGTTTGCTGTCCTTCTGAGCTTCTGCCAGGCTCAGGTATACAAATCACCGTCTTTAAAGCCCACATGTCTGGTTTTATTACCAACGCTCAGGGTGTGGTAGAACCCTCTGATGCTCATCCTTCCGCCTGCGTTCCAGTCAGAGACGGAGGCCGAGGAGACCGTAGCCGAGGAGGAACATGTGGAGCTTTTCACCACGACACAGACCAAGATGGGCGCCGCCACCTCCGACTTCGGGTACAACCTCTTCCGCGCTCTGGCCAGCCAGGAAGTGGGGAACAACGTTTTCCTGGCCCCCCTCAGCGTCTCTGCAGTGCTGACGCAGCTGTCGATGGGTGACGACGCAAAGACACAATGAAATTCATGTGATTTGAATGTTTTGACTGAAACACGCACGACTCACCACGTTTCTTCCTGCTGCCCAGGAGCATCTAAGCACGCTCAGAGTCAGCTGTTCCGAGCGCTGAGATACCACACCCTGCAGGACCCTCAGCTCCACGATACCCTGAAAGAGCTGCTGGCCGCGGTCAGAGTGCCTGGCAAAGGCCTTGAGCTTCGCTGCACGCCTCTACCTGTCACGACGTGAGTTCGCACCGGCGTGGCGCGTCGACGATCTGCGCTGTTGGCATCTGCAGCTTCGGAGGGAGACTGACTGGAGGACTTGTCTGCAGGGCTTCAACTGAAGCAGGATTTCTTGGCGTTGGTTGAAAACCAATACGGCGTCCGTCCCAAAGCTGTGCTGGGAAAGGATTTAAAAGAAGTCAATGACTGGGTGTCGCAGCAGACTGGCAGGAAAGTGCAGGGCTTCCTGGCCTCCAATTTCCCTCGGAACTCCGGGGCGAATGCCGTGAGTGCTGCCTACTTTCAAGGTAGGTCAGGTTGACCAAAGCCTTTGTTCTGCTGTTCCTCCTCTCAGCCCTGTTCTCTCCTTCTTGTTGTTGTCATCAAACAGGAAAGTGGGTGACGCGCTTTGGTCAGAGCGGATTAATGGACACTTTCCAAGTTGATAATGGGGCACCTGTCAGTATTCCCATGATGAAACAGGATAACTATCCTGTCAAAATGGGTGTGGATTCGGATTTGCAGTGCACGGTAAATCTCACGTTGGATACTGCTGATGCGCCTAAACTGCATCAGTGCGTCTCCCACGATATGCAAACACAGTGATGTCATCGCAGATGCAGTCATCCCTACACACACATGGCCTACACACACCTGTCACAGAAACGAAAGGTGACGGCTGACTGTCTCTCCTCCAGATCGCTCAGGTCCAGATGCAGAACGACGTCAGCATGTTCCTCTTCCTGCCAGACGACGTGACGTCCAACATGACCCAGCTGGAGGAGAGTCTGAGTGCCGAGTTTGTCCAGGACCTGTCCATGACTCTCCTACCCGCCCAGGTGTCCCTCGCTCTGCCCGTCCTGAGGCTCAGCTACTCTAAAGACCTGCTGCCCCTGCTGGGCAACCTGGGTGAGCCCTCCACCCCAGATCAGAGTGATGATGATGATGATGATGATGGCACTGAAAGATTGGCAGATGTTTATTAAAGGCCCCAAATCGTCTCTTTTTGTCTGGCACCGCTCACCCACCCCGCTTCTTTACCTCCACGGCAGGTCTTTCTGATTGGCTATTGAACACAGAGTTGGAGAAGATCTCCCGTCAGCCGGTTAGACTCAGCAGCGTCCGCCACAAGGTTGTCATGGAGATGGCACCGGAGGGGAACCAGTATCCCGGCTTCAGCTCGGCACCGTCTCACCTGTCCTACCGAGTCGACCGGCCTTTCCTCTACCTGATCCGGGATGAAACCTCGGGGGCGCTGCTCTTCATCGGTAGGGTGGTCAACCCTACCGGCCTGACGATTTAACACACACACACACTCTTAGCAGGTCCTAGGAGAGATTTCAGGTGTTTGCTTTAGGTTGCAGATACATTGAAGGATGTTTGATTGATTTTTCATGTTGAAACATTTTTGATTTGGATTCACAAACACGGATGATTCTCTGGGACTGTAAGAAATCAAATCTATTCATTTGTGTGGAAAACAAAATAAAGATTCCAGTAAAAGAACTCCTTTTTGGAAGGGGGGGGGGGGGATGAGTCATTACCAGAGAGAAGCAGCATCTAATGGAAAACAGTCTTAGATTAAATTCATGATCCAGGAACTTGGCTGTAGAGTACTCCTCCTTTTTTTTGAGAAAGATTTCCATCAAATCAATTCTGAAGATATTTCAGGCATCTGCTAAGTTTGATCAGTGTTTAAAAAAAAAAGAACAAACTTTATATTTGAGGACTCTGAAGCAGAACCTGGGTGTTTGTTGGGAAGATTTGGAGTTTAAGATCCTCCACTAGTGGAACTCAACTCCCAGAGGAATTTCATGGAATGACAGAATTACAGATGTTCATTCCTTGATTTCCACAGAGAAGAAACATCTGTACAAGCAAGATTTGTGGTCTTTGAGAGGTATCACTTGTGTTCTTCTGCTCAGTGAGGGCACCAATGCAAGTGATTCCTGCACAGTG
This sequence comes from Tetraodon nigroviridis, assembly GCA_000180735.1. NCBI lineage: Eukaryota > Metazoa > Chordata > Actinopteri > Tetraodontiformes > Tetraodontidae > Tetraodon > Tetraodon nigroviridis. Next base: position 10,907 of record CAAE01014316.1, on the reverse strand, counting down.
GGAGACTTTGGCTGGTCCTCTGAAATTAAGCAGGTGTTTGAAGAAAAAAAAAAAAAAAAAAAAAAAGACTGGTAAGGTTGGAGGTGAAGAGCAGCGCTAGGGCCTGCGGAATGCATCATGTCAGTGAAAATCCTCTCAAGGAGACAAGAACGACAGAAAAAGGGTCACATGTGGTCTTTATTCTGCACAGATCGTTTTGATTAGATCCCTGTAATGGGGAAAAAAAAACAAAAAAAAAAACACAGTGGGGGAGAGAGGGGGGGGGGGGGAGAGAGAGAGAGAGAGAGAGAGAGAGAGAGAGAGCGCTTCTGTCGTCCACCTGTGCTGGTGACTTAAAATCTTATTAAAAGTATTTTTAAGGACCTGTAATAACGCATGTCTTCACTAGAGGGAGACAAAACACCAGAAAAATAAATTAGCCGCAGAAAGGCTATTAAATATTACAGATTTACACGACTCAGGGAGCACCAGTAGCTGTGTGAAGTATCATCCTCTCAGCTTGTTTACGTTTGGTTCAAATATTTGAGCCTCTTTTGTCAGTTTTGTTAAATGTGAGTTTGAGGTCGAAGCTGTGGCCGCTCTTGCCATGATGACTCTCGCGGAAGCTCAAGAGGAAACTGTGAAGAAGCACTGATAGATATCAGGCGACAGGAAACAAGCCGAGGGTCAGGGGCCGCCTGGGAAGGAGCTTTGTGTTTGTTAAACTCCAGGTTAATGACCCCTGACCTTAAGAATGCTGCTTTCACATTTTGGGAAGATGTGTCTTCATTCTGACCTGCATACATGGCGTGAATTTTGACCAGACTGTGTCATTTAGAATTATAATAATCATACAATATCAGTGGTAAAAGTGAGCATTAGTGATAAGGGTTTGCTGCAGCAGAGCCATGGTCTTCTACCTAATTAATTAGATTTTAAAAATTACACATATCACTGTCTGTTTGCATCAAGTCATTATTCTTAATAAACATTACAAAACTTTTTTGTCTGCTGTGGAAAAACTTTGCATCTGAGTTTGTAAACGACATCTTTGTAATAAACCAGGAATGTAACTGAAGACCCACCTCCTCCACCAACTGGGCCGTAAAACAACAGGTGAAAGTGTTGACAGTGTTCTCACAATTGGAACGTCATGTTTGAACCTGCGGGCAGAACACGAGCCAAGGTGTTCGTTTTCTGCTAGACTGACTTTGCACCCACGCTGAGAACAAATCATCTGCCTGGGCTTGTCTGACCGTGAGCGATAAGGACTCAGGAACGTTTTATATCTGGGTTGTGACAAGGTTCACAGGGATTGTCACACGGTTGCAAACTGCTGTTTTTTTGAGTGAATGTGTTTTTTTTTATGTTAGTGTGCAAGGTTTCGTCTCCTCTGATACCGGACAGAGGTCAGCATTATTCCCAGACAGTCAAAGCTACTTCCTTAAAACCCGAGTTTGTAAATACGACAGCAATAATGATGTGAGCTGAAAAACATACATTTCTCGTTTAGTGGACATATTGAAGAGCTACAAGAGGTACCTGATATAAACTAATCAGGTAATAAAAATCAAAACACACAATATTTCATATCAAGCTAAGGGTAAACTAAAAAAGCATTAAATAATGCCCACAATTCTCCTCTGCAAAGTGAATTTATTAAAAAAATATATAATTACCACAAATGTACCAAATTAGTCCTATATAAGTGATCTTATTTGTAAAAAAGATAGATAGATAGACAGATATTTCTCAGTCTTCATCAATCTCCAAGAGAAATTCACATTTTTATAAAAAGCTGTCACATCTTCTGTGTCTTGGCATTAAAGTTCTATGAAGCAATGCTCTATGATGTATTAATGTTCTATAAGCTAGAACATTAAAAGTAAAAAAAAAAAAAAAGCTTCACAGATTATATGTTAAAGTAACAAAAAAGTTTAGATCCCGACATCAGAAATCCTCCGGAGAACTCTTTCTGGAAGCAAAATATGGAACCTGTGTTATTTCTGTCATTCACAGGTTTAGACCCACGACATGATATGAAACAGAGTATCTGGGACATGTCAGAGTGTGTTAGCTTACCGTCAGTTCTCTCTCCTCAGGTTTTCAGTTCTTTTCTGCGTATGAATGTTTCTCAGTCAGGTTCTCGTTCACAAGTTCGTACCCGCCTTTGCTCCCAGGTGTGGAGGCATTTTCTTTGGCCCCTCTATGCAGAACCCTGACCGTCAGTAGGAAGCTGAGCAGCGCACCACCCACAAACACCGCCATCAGACCCAGGAACCTGCACACACACACGTCAGAGACTGAACGAAATCCTAAAATGAAGGACTTGGGGATTTCAGGTTTTAATATTGCTCCTAGAACAGAATTTCCACTTTGCTCCTGCTTGTTTTTGAGGTCAGGCTCTTGGGGTCGGACTCACCTACTCCTGAACTGGTCCAGGTTGTAGTAGAGACAGGAAGTCTGCTGGCCACACTTCTTGCCCCACAGGATGCAGGTGGTATCGATGACACTCCCGTACAACACCGGACCGGGTAAGAACGCTACACACAGATTCACACTCGGCTATTGAGTCCAGCTATGGCAGGTGAAAGTGAGGAAGTGGAACTACATTTCCCAGCAGTCACCATTTCTGAAACGGAACTAGTTTAATCTATTTGGTTGTTTATAATTAATCAGGTTTGACTGGAAATTTCTCAAATATGAATTTACTATTTAAGTAAAAGCTGTCGGTGGCGACTGGTGGTCTCACCGAGCACTCTGAACATCATGTACTGAACCCCCACGGCAAAGGATTTGTCCTCTGCAGGGACCGTCCTGCAGCAAAGACACAAGACAACGCCGTCAGAAACAGGACTTTAAAAAACAAAAAGAAATCTGTTTTACGTGGACAGCGTGTACCTGAGTATCATCATGAAAGAGGGGGTCTGGGTGAAGGAGGTCACGAAGCTGGTGATCGCAAGCAGGACCATGAAGGGCAGCAGCAGGTGGGAGCATCCACTTCCACAGGTCCCAGGGGAGGCGAAGCCCAGACCACCCACACACTTACAGTCCGTGAAATTCTGCACACACACACACGAGCACACCTTATTTTAAGATGCAAAAAAACAGAATATCTAAATCTAATCTGGTGATGTTAGCCAGGTTTGAATGTTTTTAGGCTTCCTGAACGCTGGGAATGAGCAGTTTCAGAGAACTGCCCACCCATTTCTCAAATGAAGGGTTGTCTGGAATTCCTCACATTTCTTGTAAACGGTAAATGTGTTATTCAGCTTCTGGTGATGCTGCAGATGCAGCTGGGATCACAATTCCCCAGAGTTCCCTTCTTATAAAGCTTTTTGTTTCGGTTTTTCATCATGTTAGATATGCTTACTATTGGTTGGTTGTGAGGACCAAACTGGATGTTGTTGCAGCCAGCGTGGCAGGGAGACCTGAACTCCACGCGGTTGGAACCACAGACCGGGTTAAATGCTTCCTCAGGACAGTGACAGCTGGCGCTGCAGGACAGAGAACCAGAGCTGGAAGCAAAAACACGCAACTTCAGTTAGAGAACATTCTTCTGTTCAGAGTTCCGTCATCGGCGCACGTAAAGGGACGGCGTATTCACCCAGGAGGAAAGACTCCATCAACCGTCTGGGTGGAGCAGCCAATCAGCAGCAGCGGCAAGGAGGAGAACAGGCAGACAAAGATGGCGCCCGCGCACAACTTGCTGGCGCCGTTCAAAGAAAGGTTCAACCTTCGCATCACGACCCCTCCCAGGACGGTGCCCACTACCGCCAGTGGGATACAAACTCCCCCTGGAGGCACATCAGAGGAGATAACCCAATTCCGTCCGACTGCCCCACGGTTCGTCGCCAAACTCGGACGTTGATGGAGGGAAAGATCTCTCACCGATCATCATGGTGGATAAGGAGGCCGTCCGGTTAAACTGTTTCTCGATGAACTTGGCCATGAAGGTGGCGAGGCCGGCCAGCAGCGCTGCCTGGTTGACCTGCGCCAGGATGACCAGCAGGTAGATGGGGGTCCGCATCATTCGCAGCGCAACGTGAGGAAAACCTGATGGGCAGTGGTGGCAGACGGGGTGAGGTTGGAAGGTTTAGGAGAGGATAATAAAGATGTATTAAAGAGCTTCTTTTCTGTGTGTAAAACAAAGACGGAGCTGCGGTGACCTCTCTCCACTCCCTTGCCTCATCAGGCAGGAAACAAAAGCAGAAAATCAGATTTACTTTTGAGGAACTGAAGCAGCGAGAGTTCCTGGATCGGGTCGGGCCGCTGCTTCGTGCAGTCTGGGCTGGACTCCACGTCATCTGCATCCTCCTGAATGCAAAAGGAATCAGAAAATCATATGCTGCACATTTCCCAACCCCCTGGCCGCGTGCCAGGACCTGCTGCTTCTGTTTACATTCAAAGCTTTTTCAGCTAAATGCCCATAAATTCTGACCGAAGCAGCTACAGTTCATTAAAACGACATGTCTCTAAATATTTACAAGCTTCCATTTTAAGCTTTTAAGCAACTAAAATTTGAGGAAAACGTGAAACAGAAAATGCAGAGAGTCACATCCAATTTAGGTGAAAAATGCCTCAACCAGCTAAGCAGAAAGAAAAATTTAAGGAGAGCTTGTTCCAAAGTTAGGCAACAGAGAGTCATCTGCAAGGAATTTTACTGAGCAATTGTTGGGAGGGTGGAGCCAAAATAGGTCTTGAGCTTGAGAAATTATTTATGGCTTTGTTGAACTGGGCCTCTCAGTTATCGATTCAAATTTGCAGTTGCGCCACATGTTGAGAGCAAATGAAACGGCAGCGTATGCCACAGGAAGAGAGCTGCTTCGCCGCAACGCAGGAGTTACAATTACAGATGATTGAAATCACGTTTCGTGCAGCAAAAAGAGAAATCAAAAATGAAATGCTGGTAGGATCTTGTTCGGTTGAGGGGCCTGTTGTTTAGTTAAAAAGACTTGGATGGAGGACCCTCAGATGATTCAAACACAAACAACTTCTGGTTAGATGGAAACCACAATGTGAAAATACAGGAAATCCAGCCTTTAACAGTCTGTGCTTAAGCTGGCTTGATCATCCTGTTCTCCACATTTGGGCCTCAGACTCAAAGCATTTCTGAGCCCACTGTGTGAGCTCCCTAAAAAGCAAAAAAAATAAACAGATATTCAAAACAGGAAGATGCAGGAGAGGCCGACCTAAACAAGGCCGTTGCGATTTAATGACAGATAAAGTTTGACTTCAAGGATAAGATTGACCCTCTAAGTTTCCATGTCCTACTTTGATGATTATGAAATGAAGATTGAGTCCAAAATCTGACGCAGATAAGAAGACTGGCGTTATAGATTTATGGCCCCTGGACTGTGGGTGCAGTCTGTTACTGTCTTAATTTGGCTAAACTTTCTGTCGGCTGGTTTATTCCCACCTCCTTGGGCATGCTCCTGGGGAAGAAGAAGTAAGGTAACGCAGTGATGAAGATGAGGCAGGAGGCCACCAAGAAGCCCAGCCACCAGGCCCCCACCCACCGAAGGTCCTTAGGGGTCAAGTGAATGTGGTCTGAAAAATCAAAAAAAGACAGTTTGAGAGACAAAACCTTATCTCACAACAGATATAAAGGGTTTTCTTTATCTTACAGCTATGAGGAAATGTAAGGAAGTGTATTGCATTCGCTTGAAAAAATAAAAATCCGGGGTTTTTCGGGGTAATTATTTCAGTAATTTTTTTCCCCATTTTTCTGGTAATCCATTTTTCGTGGTAATTCCATTCAGACCATTAAGATCTCCTGTTTCTTTCCGAACAACCGTAAAGTACACAAAATTAAAAATAAATTACTCAGAAAAGCAGAAATATGTATCCCAAAAAACCACAGATTTTTCATTTTTTCAAGGGAATGCAATATGCTTCTGTAGAAATGTGTTAAATAGCAGTGTTTAAACCTTCAAAGCAGTAGTAAAAAAAATAAAATGAATTGTGAAGCATCCAGTGGTTGGACAGAAACCCACCAATACTGGACTTTCTCAGGGGATTGAGCCCCTTTTTGGGGTGTTTTCTCGTATCTTTCAGTTCTCTGGTTCTGGTTTTTTTTTTTTTTTTCTGTTGGTGTAAGGACTCACTACAGCAGAGAAAATCAACAGTAAGAAGACCTGTTCGGCAAATTCTGCACCTCACACCTGTCTGTGGGATGAGTCGCAGTCTGTTAACATCCCGGTGAAGAAAGATAACTAAGGAACGTCAAACTCAACAGGAGTAAGCAGCTTTTAGTCCCAGAGTTCTCGGCTAATGCCAACTTGATTCAGTTCAAATGACAATAAATAGAACAAGTAGCTCCTGAACCCCACATTACAGCATTCAAACATCCTTTGTAGCTTTAACTTTTTAGGTCGTTTCTCTTTGGAATTTTTCAGGAAATGAGTCTGTGGTGAAACAGCTGTTAACCGCTGATCCTCCCTTCTTCCTGGGGAAACTGTTAGAAATGAACTCGACCTCAGTGGAGACATTTTTATCCATTCGCTGGTCAACACAACAGTGTTTCCTGTCACCTTTGGAGACTTTGTCAAAGTCGACATAGAAGCGCTGCATGATGGAGCCTGTGATGAAGCCAAAGGCTGGACCGATGGCGGTTGCGGCCAGAAGGAGGCCTGGAAACGACAACAGGAAACGGGCATCAGCCATCACCTCGGGAGTGAGTTTAATCACCATCCTGTTTACGCAGATCTATGGTTTGATGCTAACAAAGGCAGTTAAGGGTGCAGCACTTTTACGCTCACTTAAGTAATGAAAACACTCTCATTACACCCTTATTCTTCAGTCTTTTTACCTAAATCTGAGGGACTCTAAATCTTGATAACAGTACAGTAAAAACACACTGACTTTGTTTTTTTAAACAATGCCACCACTGCAGTACCAGAAAAGTGCTTTGCATGCATGCATGCATGAACGCATGCAGAAATTCACACATGATTTCAGGGTTTATCTGGTATCCTGGTGATCTGACATCATTCTGCAGATTTATTTATTTCGGTTTATTCTAAGATAATATTTAGAACTTTATTGGACTTCTAAATATCTAAAAATGTCATTTGTTTATGGCCTTGAAGGGATAAATGGAGCACGGGTGAAATATAATCTGGTGTTACTGGCGGTGTTACCGAGATAAAGAGGTGAGTTCCTCTTGCTGGCATGATCATCAATGTAGGAGATGCCAAAAGGCTGGATGGGAACAACACCGATTCCTAGCAGGAGCTGCCCCAGCAGCAGCAGAGGGTACGCTACGTGCTGGGCAGGGTTGTCCTGCTGGCTGCAGCTCTGATTGGTGGGTTTGATGTTGAGGTTACTCTCTGATTGGCAGACAGCAGATCGGTTGTCGATGGAGGCTTCTAGGCAACACAGAAACATTTTAAAGGCCTTCGTTTTGATGAATGAGACACATTGGAAACCCAGACCTTGGCGGCTGGCTGCAGCGGGTGTCTCTTACTTACTTCCATGACTGATGTGGTCCGTGTATTCGTACGGTCCGCTCAAGAAGTGCGGCAAGGCCATGAGCAGGGAGGCGAGGCAGGCCAGCAGAGCCCCGCCCCCAATGAACCGCGGCCGGTGGACCCGACTTCCAAAGAAACTCACAAAGATGATGAGGACAGTGTTTCCCACCTGGCCACGACACACCAGTAAAGGTTCTGCCTGTCAAGCACCCTGAATGTTGCTGAGCTTTCCGGCTGACCTCATTAAAAGCAGCCAGCATCCCCGACTTCTGGCTGGAGAGGCCGTAACGTCGCTCGATGGTGGAGATGGAGCTCTTCATGTAGCCGGACACCAGAAGCTGGGCCAGCTGCAGCAAACTGTGGCAGAGCACGAAGAACTGCAGAGAAGGAGATCTGGGTTGTCACGGTAACCAGGGTAAAATTGTGTCCAAGATCATCAGTGAGACTGCTGAAAGGAAATGAGTTGTTTTGATTTCAGGGAACAATGTCAGGATGGACCCCAGGAAGACCATCCAACCAAGACGTCTACTCAGCCCTTCTCACCAGTAACACTTATTTACGACTAAAAGAATTGTATTATTTCAAAGTCAAATAAATCAAAGTCGAATGAAAACAGTCAGTCTTGCCTAATTCTGGTATGAATGTTGGTATGAAATTGTTGGTATGAAATTGTTCAACACATCGTCGGAGAGCAGCTGAGGTGTGTGATGCAGGGACAAACCTTGATGCTGTTGAAGAGGCTCCGGCGTCGAGCTGGGCGCTGTGACCCAGTTGGGTTTGGCTCTTCGGCCCCCATGTTTGACTGTCCCCAGAGAGATGGAGGAAGAGAACTCTGTCTGTAAAACAACAACGATCAACCTGCTGACACGGCACTCAGACTCGATCTGTCATCTGCTGCCATCAACACGCGCGCTGCCCTGTAAAAACCTCCGTCCTGCAGAACCAGAACTCAGAGAGCTGTTGTTGAAGACAGAAGTGAAAGTAAAACGGTCCACTCCTGCGTTTAATCTCTTGGAATGTCAACCAACCAGCCACACAAACAGAAAACTGAGCCAACTGAGATTCTTGATTACTTCCTGACACGAATTCAGAGGCATCACTGCGCCGCCAGAAGATTTCTAGCTTTAAACAGAAGCTCATGTTCCTCATGCTGGTGGCCTCCAAACCATTCCCCATGGAGATGTTTGATTTGATAAACAAAGTTTAACCTACTATACACAAATATGTGGACTTTTTTTCAGTGAAATCTTATAGTTTTAACAGGAAATAAAGCCATACAACTTCCTGAGCTACAGCTGTCATGCACAAATCCTGAGTAAACACACACACACACGTGCAAACGCCACTGCGGCAGCTTTCATTCAGGTCTCAGAGGCGCCAGAATGACCAAACTAAAACCAATCCGTTTTTCCTTATTATGACGTAAATGAGATCCAGACTCACCGCAGAAGGAGATCTGAGCTTGTACAGCAGGTTTATCAAACCATGTGGCTGCTCCTCCAGCTCCTCTGCAGCACAGCTGCTGGAGAAGGTGGAATTTGAGCCGTGGTACTGAAGGCTGGACTTGGGTAAAAAGAGGAGGAAGAGGAGGAGGAAAAGTCTTTGGCAAAAGTTCTGCCGTTTCCAGAAAATAGCAGTGTTTTGCTTATGGCACAATCTAAAAACCACCACACTTGTAATTAGGATATTTTAAATTTCTATTTCAGATTGAAAACAAAAGCTAGTACGTGGCAAGGCAAAGTTATACTGTATATTATAAAATAATATTTCCTGGAGGGTAAAAATGGTAGATTATTTACAAGAACCTGACGCTACTGTGTTCAGTGCATGAATATAAAAAGAAGTCAGTGAGGCCAGGTTTCCCCAGACAAATATATAAATGTGAATAAGAATTCTGGGTTTCTTTCCTAAAAATTACATTTAAGTAAAATCTGCTCAATAATTCAACAGAAAAGAATCTGTTCTTTCTCTTTAGAGGCCTCTGCATGTCATATTCATTTCTTTTTCTTCAAAGAGAAAGCAGCCATTTTGAACTTGGTTGCACAGCTTGAGATTTTTACCGCCTCCACACGCGTTACAATAATGAATCTTTATCTGAAGGCCCCAGTAGGATACAAAAAATGGCCCTGTCAAATGTGGCTAAAAATTGTAGCCTGTAAAGTCTGAGTGTGTTTTATTGTTAAACAAACCACATTTCTAAAGAAAGATCAAATTCTGTCTAGAAACAACCTTAGTTGTAGACTTGATGTCAGTGACTTCTGCTGGATATCTTTGGAACTGTAGCTTAGTAAAAAACTTCCACACACAACACACACGTACACACACATACACGCACACACACACACACACACACACACACACACACAGCACTCTCGGGCGCGCTATATATTATATCTCTCTCTCTGTGTGGATATATATATAGATGTGTGTTTTGTGGTGGTGTCACACACACACACACACACACACACACACACACACACACACACACAACTCTGAGTGTGTGTGTGTGTGTGTGTGTGTGTGTGTAAAATACCATTCAGAACATTCATTATATCACAAAATCACACTTCCAGCCATCATCTATTTATTCATCCATCATGCATCTGTCCATCTCTCCTTTCATAATTGTCAATGCACACACATAACACAAAAAGGCTCAAGTGTAACTGAAATGAACTGATCACTCATGATAAAACTTATCTTTTAGATCCACAAAAACACCACAAAGTTCTGCCTGTTTGGCGCTCAGGGGACGACAGCGCCCCCTTGTGACCCTAGTTACATCGCTGTTTTCTTGCTGCCAGAAATAAACTGTTTCTGAAACAAATAATCATTAATGAGGTCCGCTGTGAGCCGCTTGTTAACAAAACACTTACTAAGAGTTTCAGATAATAATTAGTCCTCTGAGACATAACAATAATAGCGGTCTTTCCATTCCTTTCATCAACGCAGTTAATTAAACCCCTGAGATTAGGGCGATCGAAGTCACAGTAAAACTTCTAAATAACCAGCAAAAAGTTGACACGAGTTACCAGGTTTTTTAAAAATGTATTGACTCTAACATATATATATATTGTTTATAAAAGCTTTTACCAGAATGACACTGATCTGTGGCATTCTTTTCTTTACCATATTGCTTAGCCGATGCTGCTGCATCATCGGGCCAGAGTTATGAGTCAGATTCCACAAAATAAAATGGAGCAATCGGTAAAATAGAGGCATGTCCACAGGCTGGATGGAAACAGGGTGGCTTTATATCCCTGAAGTCCTGATTGTACTCTTTAATTCTATTAACCTGTTGGTCACTGAGACCTCAGGGAGTTCTGAAGTCTCTGGGACACTAATTACAGACCAGACAAATGTACATTTACCAGCATCCACACACTGCGGCATGCAACCTGTTTTCTCCAGAATTCGTTGACCTCCTTTACACTTTACAAAGTTGGATGTTATAAC
>CAAE01014310.1:39791-68367 GCA_000180735.1 Tetraodon nigroviridis | reverse complement strand
TAGACCAGAACTGCTCTGAAGCTCTGCTAGCTCTGCGTTACCGCCGCTGCTCCAGCTCCCACTGCCAACAACTCTGACCTCCTCCTGGTCCAACCTCTGACTCCATCACTTCCTGTCTCCTCCTGACTCCAGCGCTCTCTCTCTCCCTCTAGCTGCACCTTCCTCCAACTGCCCCCGACTCCTCCTCTCTCTAACTCCAACTCTTCCTGACTCTAACTCCCCTCGACTCCTCCTACTCCACCTGCCCCAACTCCCTCCAACTAACTCCTCCTACTCTACCTCCTCCTAACTCCACCAAACTAACTCCTCCTGACTACCTCCTCCTACTCCCTACAGCTAAGACCCATACTCACACAGCCAACGCGCCGTCCTCTGAAGGAGGTCCGTCCGTCCTCTGAAGGAGGTCCTGTCCGTCCTCTGAAGGAGGTCTCGTTCCTCCTGATGCCTGGATGGTCCTGGAAGACAACAACAGTCAACCACTCGTCCACTGATCAGTCACTTCATCAATCACCCATGAAAGTGTCTGCCTTACCCTCTTTCTCCTGGTCCTCTTTCCTGTCTTCACGTCACCTGACCACCACCACCGTCCTTCAACGTCACTTGAATAAAAACAGTAACAAACGTGTTCAGTTTTTGTTTGAACTAAGAAATTCACAGAAAGACAGCCCATCGTCAACTACAGACAGAAGACTTGGAACAATAAATAAAATAACTCTTTGTTAAAATAAGGTATATTGTAACTGTCTTGATTTAGAAAATTTAGAAAACTCAGACTTCTTGAAACACACCTGTGTAGCTAAGCAGCTAAATTAGCGTTAGAAAGCGGCCTAGCAGCTACGAACAGCAGATACCCTAACAGCTTCAAACTGAACAATTGCATGTTTGGAATTTTAAAATATATTTATATTTTAAAGCCACGATTTCCAAGAAAGCACTGTTAACTGACTCTACCCAGTAAAGCCAACATACCTCGTGGCCGACGGCGTCCCTCGTTGGCGTCCGAGCTCGCGCTCCGCCGTTAGCTGTCCCGCTAGCTAGCCGTTAGCTTCAGCTAGCGTTCAGCGGGCTGCCAACGTTCGCTCACCCGTCCCTGCGTTCCTCCGTGGGGAAGACGTGGGCTCCGAGCTGCCGCTTACCTCGCACAGGTCCGGGCTCCACCGGGCTCTCCTCGGGCAGGTTGAAGGCTCCAGCTTCGGGGGTTTTCTTCCAGCTTCGCGTCGTCCTCCACGCAGCAGCCGAGGAGCCTGGTGACTTCCGCTCTCAACCAGGTGAGCGCACCTGCTGCTGCCTTAATTGGCGAGAGCCCCTTTATAAGTCTTTCTTCTTTGTTGGTTTCCGTGGCGGTCGGCAAGCGGCGAGTTGGTGCACTAGCGCCCCCGACTGGTGCGGAGGGTTGGTCGCATTATTGACTTGCTCCGTTTAAAAACAAAACAAAACAAAACAGAACAAAAAAAAACCCCCGGATGATCTATATCCTGCTCAGGGCTTTTATTTATTTGAAATACCCAAATAATACTTGAAACTCTGACTTTTGCTTTAGTGTGTCAATATTTCTCCTTATTTGACATGTTTTTGTAGTACTCCTTTTTCATCATAACACATTTGTCAATCAGATATGAGATGAAAAGTGAGTGTTTATTGTTGTTCGGGTTTTTTTTTTGTTTTTTTTAATAAAACACCTATGATTTGTAACTTTGTCTCCTGGCTTTTTTAACCAATATTTTTAAAGTTTTAATTTAAAAAAATGATTTTCTGTGCAGGTCGGTGGTTCTCGTCTTCCAGAGGCTTCAAAATTCAAAGAGTGTCAGCGAGTCAAGATAGATATTTTCCATCCGTGACTTTAAACAGGAAAATTGTTGCTGGAGTTGGCATCGACTTTGCAGTCGCCGTGATTATTCTTTGATCAACATATTTTTAAGGAGCATTTATATTGGAACTATTCCGTTCGTCCTTGTTAGCAGCAACGCTGCAGCGAAGCGTCCCCGCGACCAGCTTGTGAAATGGCGTCACGCTCTTGCTATTTTAACATCTTTGGGTAAATTCTGGGGCAACGACCATCTTTTTGTGTCTCAACTGTCAGGTTCGAGGTACTCCAGAGAAGAGGCGCTTACTCGCTGCTCTCTAAGCGGTGACACTCGCAGTAAGAAACGATTAAAATGATTTTTACTGATGCTAAAGCGGTTAGCTAACTCGCGTTAGCTGTGCGCTTAATCGCGCTGAACATTACTCAGCGCGAGCTGGAGTCAGAAGCAGGTGATGACCAAGCCCGGAAATACAGCAGTAATTCCCGACACTGGCGTCCTTCAAAGTAAATTATTCTTAAATTTGGTATTTGATTTTGGCGTTAATCGCCCCCCAAAAAACCTGAAAACACAATCGAACATGCTGAATTTAATGGGGACACATTTGATTTAAAACGAAATCTCGATAAAACCGAGGTTGTTCTGGCAACCTCGCTCTAACTTAGAAACTGTCATTTTAGTTTGAAAGGTATAGCAGGAAGCTGTCGGTTTCACGCAGACGCACTTTACGCTAGTTTGAAGCATCACAACATCGTCCCCTCGCTTTGTTCCACGCACGGAAAACATCGCGTTTATCTTCGATGAAGGTAAATACGCAGGCAAACAACATTTAAAAAACCCAGACATCGAAGATACTCGGCTCCCTTTGGCATTTGTTTCGCTTGCTACCAAAGCAACGAGAATCCCGAGTTAGCGCATGTCACCTTCAGCCTCCGCCTAGCTAGTTTCCTCAAAAAAGACTCTTGACGGTATTTTGTGTCGTCCTAAATATAAAACGACTAAAAATGACGCTTATCACGGTGTCCGCGAGCGTGCGTGGGTCGTGTAGCGTCGTGGATGGGGCCTGCGCTATTGACGCACGGCGTGCGCGTCTGAGTCAAACGCCATGATGCTACGATTGTCGACCATGTCGAATATCTCACGGTAAAAGGGTCTAAATGGACCGTGTGTGTCGTTGGTCGAGGCCTGCGGGTCCTTGTGACTTCGTGATTATTGGTGCATTGCAGTCGGTGCTGGGGGGGGGGGCAGGTGCTTCATCATCATCGTCATCCTCATCCTCAGGAGCAAAGTCACGGAAGGGCCTTGAATGAGCTTTGAAACTGCAATACACCGACAACAATATCAAATTCCTCTTGTAAAAACACACTTTTTCATTCCTGATCGCCTCTATGTGTGTGTGTGTGTGTGTGTGTGTCCCCTTTTCAAAAAGTGTGTGTGAAAGCGGGCGATGTCCACCATGGTGTATCCTCGTGAAGAAGCGCTGGAGCGACTGAGCCAGGATGAGATCGTCCTCAACACCAAGGCGGTCATGCAGGGCCTGGAGACGCTGCGGGCGAGCACGCCCAGATCCTCAACTCGCTGCTGGACTGCGCCCAGCCGCCCGTCACGCAGGAGAAATCGGGGCTGCTGCGCAAGAGCCTGGAGGCCATCGAGCTGGGCCTGGGAGAGGCGCAGGTGCCGCGCTTTTATTTTGGAAGGAGACCCCGGAACGCTTGGTAATGGTGGTTTGTTTTCCTCCTGCAGGTGATCATCGCTTTGTCCGGCCACCTGAGCGCCGTGGAGTCGGAGAAGCAGAAGCTGCGCGCTCAGGTGCGCCGCCTGTGCCAGGAGAACCAGTGGCTGCGGGACGAGCTGGCGGCGACGCAGCACAAGCTGCAGCGGAGAGAGCAGAGCGTGGCCCAGCTGGAGGAGGAGAAGAAGCACCTGGAGTTCATGAACCAGATCAAGAGGCTGGACGACGACGCCTCGCCCTCGGAGGACAAGAACCAGAGCGCCGCTGGCGGCGGCGGCGGCGGGGCCGACGCCTCCAAGGACAGTCTGGACGACCTGTTCCCCAACGACGAAGACCAGGGGCCGGGTAGGCTGCAGGCGCCGGCCGGGGCCGCGCCGCCGCCGCTCCTCTGACAGCCTCTCCTGTGCCACGCAGCCCAGCCCAGCGGCGAGGCGGCGGCCAGCAGGGCGGCTACGAGATCCGGCCCGCCTCCGCACCCTCCACAACCTGGTGATCCAGTACGCCTCGCAGGGCCGCTACGAGGTGGCGGTGCCGCTGTGCAAGCAGGCCCTGGAGGACCTGGAGAAGACGTCGGGACACGACCACCCCGACGTGGCCACCATGCTCAACATCCTGGCGCTGGTGTACAGGTGGGCGGTCCGCGATCCGCGCGGTCGTATCCAGGGTCACTGAAGCCCTCCCGCTGGTCCGCAGGGACCAGAACAAGTACAAGGAAGCGGCCCACCTCCTGAACGACGCGCTGGCCATCCGGGAGAAGACGCTGGGGAAGGACCACCCGGCCGTGGCCGCCACCCTCAACAACCTGGCCGTGCTGTACGGGAAGAGGGGCAAGTACAAGGAGGCGGAGCCTCTCTGCAAGAGAGCGCTGGAGATCCGGGAGAAGGTGGGCGCACGTGCCGGCGGCGGGGGGGCGGCCGCGGCGGGCGGCTGAGGTTGCGCTCTGGCTCTGCAGGTGCTGGGGAAGTTCCACCCGGACGTGGCCAAGCAGCTGAACAACCTGGCGCTGCTGTGCCAGAACCAGGGCAAGTACGAGGAGGTGGAGTACTACTACCGACGGGCCCTGGAGATCTACGAGTCCAAGCTGGGGGCCGACGACCCCAACGTGGCCAAGACCAAGAACAACCTGGTGGCGCCTCCCGGCCTCGGCCCGCCGCCGCGGCCCGGTCCAGCCTCTGACCGTCCTCTTCCTGTGTTTCCAGGCCACCTGCTACCTGAAGCAGGGGAAATTTAAGGACGCCGAGACTCTGTACAAAGAGATCCTGACCAGAGCGCACGAGAAGGAGTTCGGATCCGTCAACAGTAAGCTATCCCGCTCGTCAGCGCCCCCTGTCGCCGCCCGGCCGTAGCTCATCCAGCCCAGAAGTAGTTCCGACGTTTGGAATTTGTGCTTCCTTTTCCTCCCTGATTGACTTCCGTTTGTCGCCCAGATGATAACAAGCCGATCTGGATGCACGCGGAGGAGCGGGAGGAGAGCAAGGTGCGTTAGAAACGCTGCCCGGCGCCGCGCTGGTGCGGACGCGGCGCCGGAATGACGGACCGTTGTTTCTCCCTCAGGATAAACGCAGGGACGCCGGTCCGTACGTGGAGTACGGAAGCTGGTACAAAGCCTGCAAGGTGGACAGGTGGGAGCGGCCGCAGAGGTTAGCCCGGCGTTCCCGCTAGCGCCTCAAGTGTCTCCGTCTTTGTCCTCGCAGCCCCACCGTGAACACCACCCTCAAGAGTCTGGGAGCGCTGTACCGTCGCCAGGGCAAACTGGAGGCCGCGGAGACGCTGGAGGAGTGCGCCAGCAAGTCCCGCAAGCAGGTGCTCCGCCCGGGGCCGGCGCCTTGGGACGGCCCTGGAGACGGCGCCTCATCCCAACCCTGTGTCCCCGTCTCAGGGCATCGACGCCATCAACCAGAGCAAGGTGGTGGAGCTGCTGAAGGACGCCGGCGGCGACAGGCGACACCACAGGGACGGCGTCAACGGGCCGGGGGGCCAGCGGGGGGAGAGCGAGGGCGACGAGGCGGCCGAGTGGAGCGGGGTCAGCGCGCGAGGGCGGGGACTTTGGTCCGGGAGGTCCGGAGTTAAGCCTTCTGTTCTCGTCCCCCCACCCAGGACGGTAACGGCTCCCTGCGCCGCAGCGGCTCCTTCGGGAAGATCCGCGACGCTCTGAGACGCAGCAGCGAGATGCTGGTGAAGAAGCTGCAGGGCAGCGGACCGCAGGAGCCGCGCAACCCCGGGTAGGAGCCCGGCGGCCACGCCCGTGTTTCTAGAAGGCTGTTCTTGGTCATGTGACTCGGGTCTTGTGTCGTTCCAGCATGAAGAGAGCGAGCTCCCTCAACTTCCTGAACAAAAGCACCGAAGAGAGCGCACAGGTGCGTCCCTCCGCCCGCGCGCCCTCCTCGTGTTCTCCAGCCGTCTGTCAACCGGACTTTCTCTGTTGCTAGGACACCAACTCCGGCTTCTCCGACTGCAGGGGCCTGAGCGCCAGCAACGTGGACCTGTCCAGACGCAACTCCCTGATCGGCTAAAGGAGGAGAGAGGAGGAGGAGGAGGAGGAGGAGGTGGGAGATGGTTCCGATGTGGGGAGGCTGCACACCGCTGGGTTCCAAACAAACACCTAAAGCTCAGAGAGAGATCAAACTAGCGCAGACACGGGATATTTTTATATTTAAGAGGAGTCAACAGCATCCTGTCCTGCTGCTTCGCTGTACAATCCCGCTGCTACAAACAAGAGTATTTAGAAGTGCGTTAATCAGCATGTTGCTCATCAGGCGGTAGAATGTCTGCACCCGAACGCATCGCCAGCGTTGCCACTGGCGCCGCAGCAACCCGTCCTACCACGTATAGCACCTGTACGTGCCCGCACTTAGTTAGGCTAGCTTAGAGAAGAATCTCACTGTTTCAGAGCTGGCAGCAGTTCTGAACGCTAACCGCACCTCTCACGGACGGTGGAAAACGGTACGAACCACTCAGAGAACGAGCGCTAACGGGCCAACCTCACTTTTTGCCTTTTTTTAAATGTACATTTACGTTATTTATTGATATCACATGACATCTCGACATGTCAGGAGAGGGGAAGACTGGGAAAAAGCAAACTTCAAGGCACTTCTCTGGTTAGCTGTGATGGTGCTGCCTGCCCGTGCTCGGTCGCCACTGGCCGCAACAGAATGTAACAAACATGCTGATTCTCATGAAGAAACAAGCTGTAAAAGAGATTTCCTTTTCATTAGCCGAGTGTTTTTAGTTTTATCTGCTAATGATTCGTGCAGCGCATCAACGGTGCGCTCTGGCGGCATGTTACACTGGATTTGTTTGAGTTTACGGGCCGCCACAGAATGTCCGCATCCGACCTCGTGAAGCTGATGGCACTGCTGAGTCACCTTTTCCTTCTCTCTGCCTACACCTATTTATCCGTCTTGTGTTTATTACCTCCTCCTTATACGAGAAAGCCAAAAAGACGAGGTTTCTTGAGGGCCCGAGGAAGGTGGAACGGCGGCAGAGATGCAGGAAGGGGAAAAGTAAGTGAAGCAAGAGGAAGAAAGGTGCTTTGGAGAGACGTTACAGTGCTTTAAGCGTCAGCAAATAATGTACAGAATCCTCCTTTCGATGCAACTTCACTGTTTAGATGGAAAATTCCATTATTGACATGATCTCTGTGACGCTGTTGTGTATATAAGTTAGTGGTTGATCCATCTCTAAGCTCTGTAATGTAATAGGATATTAATAGTGTATTGATCAGGTATTTATTCACTCTGGGGGTAGTTGATGTGTCCGAGAAGCTTGTGAAGACCCTCTCGGATGGGCGCCGCCAGCTCTGGCGCGTCTGGTGGTGGAGGGGCCAAACGTACCGTGTATTTCAACCAAAATCCAATAAATATTCCACTTTTCAAACCGACCTGGTTGCTTCTTATCTCTTCTCGAGGTGTGTGTGTGTGTGTGTGTGTGTGTGTGAGTGAATCATACCTCCCCTAGGCTCGCGTTTGAACTTCCTGTTACAGCAACACCCACAAAGGAAACCAGAGCGGCGGAGTTCTCACTGACTGGGCGGCGGTTCAGATGCAGCCTCGCAGCCGAGGACGACCATCCCAGCGCGGGTCCGGTGAGTAGAGACCGGCGCTCTGAAGAGAAAAAAAGTGAAGTAACGTTCCCGCAGGGTCTCCTCTCCATGTCGGCGGCCGCCCCCGTCGGCCCCGCCGGGCTGGTCCGGGTCCAGTACCAGCTGGGCCTGTTCCGGGAGGAGGTGCGGGTCCCGGCCGGTAACCTGAGCTACGGCCACGCCAAGAGGCTGGCGGCGGAGATCATCAAGCGCAAGGTACCGCGGTCCTAATGATGAGAGGGGGGGGGGGAACGACAGAAATGTGTGAAAAACACCTGTGAGGGGCAGGTTGCTATGGAAACTGAACCTGCAGCCGCTCGCGTTAGTGAGGCTGTGGGCAAAACTTTCCGACCACAGTCTGAGGCGCGCGCAGCGGACCTGTGTTTAGAGCGAGCGTGTCTTTCTGTCACGTCCTCAGGCCCCGGACTGCAGCCTGGTGGGGGCCGGGGAGAAGATCCTGCTGTTCAGACACCAGCCGGCCTCGGAGCAGCTGCTGCTGCGCCTGGGGGAGGGCAGCCAGCTGCAGGACGGAGACCTGGTGGAGGTCGTCATCGCAGGTACAGCACACCGGCCGCGCTTTTGGGAGGGAGGGAGAAACACGGGCGCTCACGCTGGTCCGCTCCAGGGTCGGCGACGGCCACCGAGGTGAGGATCCGACCCCACTCCCTGGTGGTGTTCTCCTACCGCACCCCCACCTTCTGCCACCACTGTGGGGAGATGCTGTGGGGCCTCGTCCGCCAGGGCTTGAAATGCGACGGTAAAAACCGGCGTCGGGGGCTTCTGTCTGAGAACAAGCGTGTCTTCACACGTGTCCTCGTCCCCCAGGTTGTGGGCTGGATTTCCACAAGCGCTGCGCCTTCCGCCTGTCCAACAACTGCAGCCGCGCCCGGCGGCAGGTCAGCACCAGCGTGTCCCTCTTCCCCCCGCGGCGACCGCGCACCCACTCGCTGTCGGGCCAGACCAGCGGCAGCCTGGAGGAGGTGAGCGCAGCCGCGCATTCCGGCGCTCCTCATCACGCAGTCCGACGCAGCCCTCCTCCGCTTCTGATCCTTTTTTTATTCATTCTAGTTTTGGTGGATTGGGTGTCGAGCCTTTTGATCCGGACACAGAACATGCTCTGATCCCATTTCCTGTTTGTCTGAAACCAAAACCACTCACACACACAAATTCCTGCACTGCAATAACTAAAATCCCAGATTTAACAAGAAAATAAATAAGTGCTCGTTCACATAGAAAAATAAAAAAAGGATCTGAAGTCAGTGTTTAAGGGAAAAGCTTCATGGAAGAACCTGGTCTTAAGTGTGTGTGTGTGTGTGCGTGTGTGTGTGTGTGTGTGTGTGTGTGTGTGTGCGTGTGTGCGCTGATTGATAGATGTAAAAGTGCTGCTTTTAACAATAAAACGTGATAAGCTACTACTCGTGCACTTAGTTACTCTTCCCCACCCTCAGATGCTCTACCTTCTCCTGTCCTCCTCCTGTCCTCTCGTCCTCCATCCCTTCCTCCTCCTGTCCTCCTGTCCTCCCGTCCTCCATCCCTTCCTCCTCCTGTCCTCACTCCCGTCCTCCATCCCTTCCTCCTCCCGTCCTCCATCCCTTCCTCCTCCCGTCCTCCTGTCCTCCTCCCGTCCTCCATCCCTTCCTCCTCCTGTCCTCCTCCCGTCCTCCATCCCTTCCTCCTCCCGTCCTCCATCCCTTCCTCCTCCTGTCCTCCTCCTGTCCTCCCGTCCTCCTCCTGTCCTCCTGTCCTCCGTTTGACCCGTGCACTCTGGTGCTCTGGTGGCCCGCGTCTCGTCTCCGTCCCTCCGTCCCTCTGGCTCTGCTACTTTGTTTATCTAAGTGTGCAAACAGGCTCCAAACTTGCCGTTCTTACCTCGACAGCGACGTTTCGGTGGCGAACAGAGTCTCCTCAGCTTTGCTGTGGTTTGGTCACCTCGTGCCCTCGTTCTTCGCCTTCGGACAAGCTCAAGTGTGCGTTTTGCTCTCTAGATGTGTGTAGCGAAGACGAGTCCATTACTCCAGCCTTCCCTTGTTCTTGAGTCCTTCCGAAGCGTTTTCCCGAGTTTATTTTAGCTCGGAAATCCGTCCTGTCGACGTTCGGCAGCGTTTGGAAAGCCAAGTGCGGGCGCATGCGCAGTAGCGCTTCAGCGGAACCAGGAATTGAAACAAAACAAAACAAATCATAAATATGTTTAGTTTTGTCTTTGTTCGCGAACCAAAACACTTATAGATTTTAGCCCAGTTTTTATTTTGTAAACTATATTTTCGTCTGGTTTTTTTTTTTGTCTGTTTTTTTTAAGTAAACGAATTTGCATAATTATTTAGTTCCGGTTGTTTGTTTGTTTGTCCACGCGGAAGTTTGTCTCGCCTGGTTTTCGTCCTGTAAAAATGGGCGTTGACAAAAATATTTTGTCATTGCTTTCGTTGAAGAAATCAACACTAGTGAGGAGCTCTTCCCCCCCAAGTTATAATAATAATAATAATAATAATAATAATAATAATAATAATAATAATAATAATAAAAAACCACTTTAAGCTGTTTTCAGCACACTTCTATGGCCTGTCCCTCACCAGATCAGCATGTCCAAGCCGTCCTCCAGGCCGCCGTCCTGGGCTGAGCCCCCGGTCTGGTTGGGTGTCGGGTACGGGGACAGATGCAGGCCGCAGGTCCCGCACACCTTCCACATCCACAGCTACACCAAACCCACGGTGTGCCAGTACTGCCACAGGCTGCTGCGGGGCCTCTTCAGACAGGGCCTGCAGTGCTCCGGTGAGACCTTCCCCCATCTTAGCCTGGCCTAACCCACACACACCACAACACCTGGGTTTGGAAGTGTGTGCTACTGCGGACCTTTGTCTCTTCCAGACTGCGGGTTTAACTGCCACCAGCGCTGTGAGGTCCTGGTCCCCGGAGACTGTCCAGGAGACAGAGGAGGCACCAACGGAGAGGCGGGACCTCCTAAACGCCCCGGTTCGCTCCCCAGCCATCGGGAAACAGTCCTCCAACACCTGCCCCTCACAGCTCTGACTTCTTTCCCTCCCTTTCCCAGAATCCTCAGTGGTCGCTCCAGAGCCGGCGGACGACGACTCGGTGATCACCGGCGTGACGGACCTGGACCTCTCTGAGGACGAGATGTCCGTGGACGGAGACTGGAGCACAGATGACAGGGACTCGGAGACGATGAGGTCAGAGGTCAACTCAGTGTTCACTCACATCAGGCAGTTGCCTGTCCATGGAATCCTGAGTTCTGCTGCCACCCGGTGGCGTCACCTGGTATCTCCTGCGTTGCCAGCGCGTCCAGGAGTGCGTGTTTCAGCACCTACATCCCGCTGATGAGGCTGGTCCAGACGGTGCACCACACCAGGAGGCGCGGCGGCAACATTCTGAGAGAAGGCTGGCTGCTGCACCACACCAATATGGACCCGCTGGTGAGGCGCACACACACGCTTGTTCCTGGGAATATTTCCTAGAACTTTGTTCTGTCGTTTGTCAGAGAAAACGTCACTACTGGATCCTGGACTGGAAACGCATCACCTTGTTCCAGAACGAGAGCGACACCAAATACTATAAGGTTGCCAAAGCGTCTGGGGGGGGAACATGGGGGGAATTTGAAATCCATTTGCTGGAATTCCTCGGTCCTGCAGGAGATCGGCCTGTCGCAGGTGCTGCACGTCCGAGGCCCCGCCCAGCTCACCGCGGCCCCGTTGCCGGGCGACAGCGCCCACTCCTTCGAGGTGGCGACGGCCTCGCTGGTGTACTGCGTGGCGGCCGGAGAGGACGGGGAGGCCTGGGCGGACGCCATCCGCCAGGCTCTGATGCCCATCGAGGAGAGCAGGAGCACAGAGGAGATCCAGGGTGAGCGGGACACGAACCCATCCCTTCATTTCACCCCTCAGAGCTCTGACCAACCTGTTGCGGTTGCAGGTAAAGACGCCCGCAGAGGCAGCAGGGTAAGAGTCTCCTAGCAACCGCCGCAGCCGCCAGACCAGTCCGGCGAGGCGGTGACGGTGTGTGTGACCCCTGTGCTGCAGGACATCAGCTCCGTCTATCAGATCTGCACTGATGAGGTCCTGGGCTCCGGCCAGTTCGGGGTGGTCTACAAAGGTGTGTCCACAGCCGTCGGCGGGTGCTGCGCCGCTGTTTTCTAGCTCTCAATAAAGCCCAACGTGTCCCTGCAGGAACTCACAG
The DNA here is from genome assembly GCA_000180735.1 of Tetraodon nigroviridis. Taxonomy (NCBI): domain Eukaryota; kingdom Metazoa; phylum Chordata; class Actinopteri; order Tetraodontiformes; family Tetraodontidae; genus Tetraodon; species Tetraodon nigroviridis. The sequence continues at coordinate 56,567 of CAAE01014310.1, read as the reverse complement.
GAAGTCTGGCCAGTTCGTCGCCATCAAGGTGATCGACAAGACCCGGTTTCCCAGCAAACACGAGAGGCAGCTGAGGAACGAGGCGGCCATCCTGCAGGTGCCAACGCGCCGTCCCTTCCAGGGTCTATTCCAGTCCTAACACGTCCGCCTCCAGGGTCTGTCCCACCCTGGCGTGATCTCGGTGGAGGGGGTGTTCGAGACGCCGGAGCACATCTTCGTCATCATGGAGAAGCTGCAGGGCGACATGCTGGAGATGATCCTGTCCAGCGAGCTGGGGCGGCTCCCTGAACGCATCACGCGCTTCCTGGTCACACAGGTCAATGATCGTCATCCTTTCTTCAATCACTTCAAAGGGCCGGTGACGTTCACACGTGTCTCACCAGATACTGGAGGCTCTGCGGTATCTGCACTTGAAGCACATCGCCCACTGTGACCTGAAACCGGAGAACGTGCTGCTGGCCTCCGCAGACCCCTTCCCCCAGGTGGGCTTTCGATGAGGATGGAGGTCAGTCCCCTGCCCCAGCCATGCCATTCACTGCCCTCTCCGTGCTAGGTGAAGCTCTGTGATTTCGGTTTTGCCCGAATCATCGGCGAGAAGTCTTTCCGTCGCTCGGTGGTGGGCACGCCGGCCTATCTGGCGCCAGAGGTGATCAACAGCAGCGGCTACAACCGCTCTCTGGACATGTGGTCGGTGGGCGTCATCATTTACGTGAGTCTGAGCGGCACGTTTCCGTTTAACGAGGAAGAGGACATCCAGCAGCAGATCACCAACGCATCCTTCATGTACCCTCAACCAACGTGGGCGTCCATCTCACTGGAGGGTGAGAATCCTACTGAAACCAGCTTCTCAGAGCCTGGAGGGCAGTTCTTCTCCTGGCCACTGGGTGGCGCCAAAGGACCGTTTAGGGAGCGTCTAAATAACGCTTGTTTCTGCTCAGGCATCAGTCTCATCAACAACCTCCTGCAGGTGTCAGTTAGAAGGCGATTCAGTGTTGGCAGAGCACTGGGGCACCCCTGGCTGCAGGTTAGCACCCTCTCGCCTGATTAAACTGTAAGAGATTTCCGTCACATGCATATTTTGGCCCCCTCCTGCAGAATTTCCAGCTTTGGTGTGACCTGAGGGAGTTCGAACAGAGTGTCGGCTGCAGGTATCTGACACACTTGGGGGATGAAGAACGCTGGATTTCCTATGCCAAGGAGAAAGGTCTGAGCTTCCCATCACACCTCTGCAGGGATGACGGCGAGCGGGACATGTGACCTGCTCTAAAGGCGAGTATATCCTGTCAGATGTTTGGACACCTACGTCTACACCACACAGGAAAAAAACAACACACACTGGAGCTGAGGTCATATAATTTTCCTTTTTTATTCCAAGTAGTGTTTTTTAAATGTGCTATGAGTGACTTGCTATGGCATCGGTGATCGACAGGCTGGATGTAGGAGGAGGAGAATGGAGCCCAGATGGAATCTAAGAATACTGTGCACGTGCAGGAGTCGTCTCGCGCTGCTGATGGCCGCCCTGCTAGTGGGACCAGAATGCTATTTGCCCCTCCTCTCACTGTGGTCCCACGTACAGAATCTTCTTTGACTTTCCTGAAGCCCTGTTGTCTCGCTCTGTGCGACATCTGTGTGGGGCCCCTCGTGCCACAACAGCTCGTCTTTAAGCTCAAACGTGTCGCTCCTTCTTCTTTTTTACTGTTTTTTCCCGTCGTGCTTTGCTCTTTCTCATTCTGTCTACGTGCCATCTAATGATTCAGTGCCGCTAAGTTGACGTGCTCCCGTCCGCCCTCCATTTCTTCCTGAGCTTAAGGCTTTTGAGATTTTCGGGGGAGTTTCACAGTGCTGCAGCAGTCGTGGTTGTTCTAAAAGAGGGAAGCTGGCTTTGTCACCTGGTAGCACCTGACTGGCGCCACTGATCATCGCTAGCGTCTGATTCCAGTAAAGAACTCCAACATGGCGAGACAGCATGCAGCTGCACAAATACACAACCAAGCCGACGGACCAACCGTTTTATCGCCTTTGCTTCAATTACCCTCCTTTTAGACGGGTATTTTTACATAACTGTGCCCTACAGAACGTACCCTGACACATGTTTGTTTTTAGAGACAGCTGAGGGGTGTGCTGATCAGTGTGAACTAACCTTTGAGCAGTCTTCTAGTCTCACCCTCTGTTTTGATTGCACGGTGAGAGAAGGGGCAGATTTTAGGGAGAAGGGGCAGAACAAAGAACATAGAACAGTGGAGAGGGTTTAAAAGGTTTTCTCCATAGAGAAGAAAGGGAGGGAGGCTGAGAAGAAGCAGTGGGAGGAGGAAGAGGAGGAGGAGAGTGGGTTTATAAGTCGCTCTCTCCATAGAGGGCACTTGAGAAGGAGATGTAGTCCAGGGCACCGGGTGGGCTGTCGGCCCCGATGTACCTGGTCATGCGGCTGATGCAGTACTCCGCCTGCTCTGGGGGCAGCTCTCTGCGCAGCTCCTCCACTGTGATGTAGTTCTGGAGGAGGAGGAGGAGGGAAGGGAGATTTGTCTCGTGCCTCGTCGTCATCGATGAGGGGCCAGGTGGCTAAACGCTGTGGCTCGAGCTGTTCTCACCTTGTCTGAGGCCAGGATCCTGAAGGAGGCCATCACCTGTTCCGCAGTGTCGGTCTCGGCGGTCTCGCGGGTCATGAAGTCGATAAAGGCCTGGAAGGTCACCACGCCTGTGTTGTTGGCGTCCACCAGGGTCATGATGCGGGCAAACTCCACCTCACCCTGGTGGTGGATGACAACGACCCCGATTGTCGCCTGCCACTCATGACATCTTTGCAGGAGAGGATGCACGCGGCGCACTGACCAGATCGTAACCCATGGAGATGAGGCAGGCACGGAAGTCGTCTGGGTCCATCATGCCGTTCCTCTTCTGCAGAAGACATTTGGGGTTACGTTGGAGTTTACCTTGACCCCCCCGCTCCACATCCACTCACGCCATACCCTGTCAAAGTGGTTGAAGGAGGCCCTGAACTCGTTGAGCTGCTCCTGGCTGATGCCCTTAGCGTCGCGGGTCAGGATCTGGTTCTCCACCTCGTTGATGGTTCTGGCGATGGTGGTGAGCAGTTGCTCCCAGCCCACGCGGATGTGCTGAGAGAGCGGAGAGGGAAAGGCGCTGTGAGGTCAAAGAGCTCGGGGCATGCTTCTGGCGGCTTTACCTCCATGCTGTAATTGGTGTGCTTGTTGTCAAAGATGAGGGACTCCTGGCTGAGCTGGTGGTCTCCCTCCAGCTTGTCGATGTTGGATTTGTAGTTGATGATGTTCTGCTCGTACTGCTTCAGGCTGTTCATCTGATCCTCCAGGGAGCCAGAAATGTCCACAGACACGTGGCTAATCTCCTGTAGGTGCAGAGTCCAGTCAGCTGATCTGTTGACCAAAAACCTGATGTGTTCCAACTATTTTTTTTTTTTTTACCTCCATCTTAGTCTGAATCCAAGGTCCGATGATGTTGGCCTGTGCGGCAAACTGGCGCCTCAGCCTCTCGTTGGCCTGCTGCCTGGCCACCTCCTCCTGGAGCATTTGGTCTCTGAGGGGAACGAGGTGCTTCACCTGCAGGTGGAAAGCACACAGCCGTCACCAGAAGCTGGCCTCCGCAGGGTCGCGCCCTTGGAAGCCTGACGTACAGTGTCCCACTTAGTGGTGATGTCCTGGGAGGTGATGGTGGTGTAAGGGTTGATTCCTGACAGCTTGATGCCGTACGTCTGAGCAATCTTCAGGATCTCGTTGTGGATGCCCAGCGTGGCCATGCGCTCCTTGTCAGCCTCCGGCAGAGTGGCCTTGAACTGGTCGTGAGCGGTGATCAGGCTCTGATGGAACACAGGGAACAGGTTTACAGGAAGATCCGATCGGCTCGGTGAGCATCTTGACTTTAGAACTTCTCGTTTACCTGAATCTCCTCAATGCTGTGGACAATGAACATGTCCTGCAGGTCCTCCATGGCTCCATCCATCCAGTTGTTGAAGGGGGCAGCCCTCTTGGCAAACTCCAAATACAGCTGATCGATGGTCTCCCACAGCTTCTCCACACGCTAACAACACAAAGGAGTTTACCCTTCATCACGATATCATTAGTATTATCGGTTTTTCAGTAGATTTCCCGGTGTCAGTGTCTCACCTCCAGGGCGTCTCTCCTCTTCTGGGTGAGAGTGCCCAGGTTGTCCCACTGGTCACAGATGCCCTGGCAGCGGGAGTTGACCGAGGCAGCATCGTGGTAGTCGAGCTCACTGCAGACAGTGAATATTTAATTCGTCCCATTTTTATTCAAGTCTTCATGTCGAGGTCAGCGAAGATCCTTCTGCTTTGGAGTGATTAAAGAAACGATGTGCGGCACGTATACATTTTCATTCATTTCTTATTAAACCGAGTATGGCATCAAAGGGACCGTCTATCTGCAGAGGGGTGAAAGCCCAGCGGAGTAGCGATGAATACAGAGAAGGCGAGATCAGACATTTCTGCTCTTTGATGAAGATTGTTTCATCTTTTTCATCTATTTCCGATTTTGCTGTGTGTGCTGCCATCACCGATCAGTGCTGACCGGCACTGCATCTGCTGCCAGTGTCTTACTTCAGCTCCTGTGCAATGGCGGCGATCTGCTCCACCCTGTCCTGGTGAGCCGCGAGGTCGCTCTCGAACGCCTCGTGTTTTCTCATCAGGGCTCTGATCTCCATGAGAGAGGCCGTCTCATAGTCTTTCTGGGACAGCAGGTTCTCCTTACCTGAAACATACACACACACACACACACATTCTCAGCTGCAGTATTGAATTTTACTGTTTCTACTGCATCCAAAATGTCCCTTCACTTTAGAATTTATCATCGTTGTTCACTGGTGCTGCCCTTGTTAGGCAGAATCTTTCAGCTTCTCTCTGCAGAATGTTAAACAGTTGGTCTATGTGACCCTCATTAAGGCACATGTAGACTTGTAAAAAAAAAGAATTGGTCATTTGAAATAAATATATTTGCACACAGATAGTTTTTTTCCTACTACATACCTGCAGTCCAGGCCTCATGCATGGCACATTTCTGCTTAAACTTCTCAGCCAGGTGATCCACTCTTTCCAGGCGGCGGATCTCGGTCAGCAGCCACTCCTCGTATCCTTTCTCCACCTGCTCCAGACCCTTCCAGGCATTGGCAATATCCTGGGGGAAGCAGATAGCATCAACGTAACTTTTTTTCCCCAAATACCCAAATCTGAAAACTCTGTTTTTCCTTTTCAGCAACGAAGCAGAGGAACATACTGACCGACACCATCTTGCCCTCGGAGGGCATGAAGGCAGGCCTGTTGCTGAGCCTCAGCTTAGTCTGCAGGGTGTTGAAGTTGATCTCCAGCTGGCATTTCTCCTGCACGCGTGGCGGCTTGTGGACGCGGCGGTAGTCGCGGAAATCCTCCAGTTTCTGCTGCATGGCGCGCATGGTTTGCTCCGACACGCGGTTCTCCAGCCAGGGGATGGTGCGGCGGATCCACTCCAGCAGCTACAGAGGAAATATTGCAGAGTTTATACGATGTCGGTCCTTTTTTACCATTCCACTATTCTGTAACTTTGTTCTGATTCCTTTGATTACGAAAATAAATATTAGCTCGACTAATTCATGTCCTCGTCTGCGAAAAGCTCAACCTCCCTCACCTGCCTTCATCTTTATCTTCCCTATTTCAGTGTTGCCAACAGCTTTGAAAACAGGAGAATGTTGCATCTGGTTGCAGCCGTTTCTCACCTCACTAGCCAGCTTCTCGTACTCCTCCATCAGTTTCTCGTTCTCCTGGTTGACGGCCAGCACTTTACAGATACGGTTAGCAGCCGTCTCGGCCTAAAAGAAGACCAGAACAGCAATTTTTTTTTGCTTTATCTAATCATCAATTCATAAACCATGAACATTAGGTGTCAAACACAAGCGCGAGAGTCTTTAAATGTTTAAATAATCACATTTCTAAAAATAACCTGATTTAAAATTTTTAAACACAGTGAACCCATCCATCAAATGGAGGGTCTCCTGGCACTGTGGTGATTTGTATGATGGTTTCCATATCCAGCCCATCTCTCCTGTGCTTTTCATCTGCCAATGCCATCATATTTGGAGGTCTGCTTGGAGATGCAGCTGACAACTGCCAGGTCAGCCAGCACTAAGAGTTCTGATCCACGGTCTTTTCTCCCCTCTCGTACCCAGGGGAGCCATGTTGTTTGTTGTTGATTATCTAAAATCTCACCTGTTCAGCTCCAGCAAAGGCGTGATAGAAGCATGACACATAGGTCATGATGGCCTTCTCGTCAGGTTTGGGTGTGTTCACAATATCTTAAATGAAAATGATTAAAAAAGTAAATAAAGGCAGTCATCTTTCATTTGCATTCTTGCATAATTATAAGCTTGTGTAATGTATTTTAATGTACAAGACATGTATTTACAATGCAAATATTTCATAGGGAACTGCTGAATCTATAATGGAGACCGTTTTATCATCGTGCCATCTGGCTACACATATGGGTGGTTTTAGGCAGTGGACGTTCATATTCATGTGCTTGCATATGCATGCTTTGCTCAGGAAGACGTCCTTTCACCTTCAGCATCAAGCATTTTCGGGATGTCCAAGAACTTTTCAGCCACCTCAAAGGCAGTGTTCAGGTTACCAATGGGGTCGTCCTGCAGAGAGACACGTCACCGAGGTGGTTGACGGAGCACGAAAGAGAGAAGAAATGATCACTATGGAAAAGCAGTTCTGTATTTTATGATTATAAATTATCAACTGTAATAAAAACTCAAATGGTAATGTACAATTTTTGCATGGGGAAAAACTGTCCTGAGAGACAATTATGGAACAGTGAGGAATTAAAGCAGAATCTGAAGAGAACAGAGGAAGAACGACTGAGCACCTTCCTCAGTTTGGAGTAGTCAATGAGGTCGGGTCTGTGTCTGTGAATGAGAGCGCACAGAGCCAGGCCGTCCTTCCAACTGAGCCAAGGGAACGAATGGAAGCACCAAAGACAGCAGGAAGATTGGGGGAGAAAAGAAACAGGGTGGGCAAGAGTTCAAACAGGGGAAAGTAGTGAACAGTAATTGGTTTTAAAAAGTTAAAGAGCAAAAGATTTAAAAAACAAAACAAAACAGTATTTGGGGGGGGGGGGAACTGTACTGACCTGATGTGGAAGTTCTGCACATTCACGTTCCTGTAGGGGGCAGTCTTCCTCTGACACCACAGCAGCAGACCCTCCTTAGCAGAGGTCTCTGAAAGACAACGTTTACAAACAGAAACAAGAGGATTTAATTCTTCACATCACTTATATATCCATTATATTGGATGCATTGAACCCCTACGTGAAAAGAAAATGATCTTTAATTAAAGCATATTACCTATAAAGTCAATCAATGTGGGTGGAAAAATTCAAAACGTACACACCTTCCACAGAGATGTCCTGGATGGCAAAGCGGAGAATGATGGTCCAAATCATACCAAGGGTCATCTTCACATTACCATCAACAATTTCTGTTAAATAGCAAATATACATACAAATATAACATAGTCCTCTATCTCTATGTAAAAAAGCCAACCAAAATATCCTGAGTACGAGCACTATGATGTTGTCGTTAACAGCATTTAAAGCGCGTTTAGATTTGAAAGGAAACAGGGAGGACTCATGTTTAGGTCTCACCTTCAGCACCAATGGACACCAGTTTGACTCCCTTGCTGCAGATGAAATCCAGGGCTTCATTCACGTTGGCGATCTTGTGGAAACGCATCTTGCCTTTGTCAGGTTTGGGAAGCCTTTCACCTAGGGTGGGAGCAGAGTTGCAAAAATGGCTGAAAACCAAAAGAACAGATAGTCTATGGCCGCCAACTTTCTTCCAACAGCAAGCGCCTGCGCCCCACCTGAGATGACCTCCAGCAGCAGCATGAGTTTGAGGCCATTTCGGAAATCCTCTTCAATGTTTTCGATCTGCGTCCCGGCTTTCCTCAAGTGGGAGTTACACCAGGCTGTGAAGGTCTGGAAGAGAAAAACTGCAGATTAGAGGGAAAACTATGCAGTGGTACATGCACACATGAAGAGCTGTCTCCCAAGAGCAGTTTTATTCTGTACTGCCTACAGCTCTCAACAGGCGGTTTTCTGGATGTATCTCATTAAACATCTTCATTCAGGGCAGGTTTAATGCTAAAAAATCTTTGAACCCAATCCTGTCATGTTCTACATTTTGTAAAAGCAACTGCTATCTCTTCTAACGAGCAGATTCGGTGAGGCTGAATGCATAAAGGCCTGAAAAGGCACTCAGCTGCTGAGTGCCTGCTTTCAGCCTGTCTGGGAACCTGCCTAATGGCGACGGCCGTTCACATCGGGCATAACACGATATGCTCCGGCGGAGCTGTTCAATCAGTCACTGAGTGGTGTGTTCGGAGAGGCTTTCTTGGTGTTTAACTGCAAATGAAGACATGGTGTGTGTTCATTTTCGCCAGCGCACACGCTGCTGCCGCTGCAGAGGCAAACCTTTGCCGGGTCTATGATGATGTGTGGGTGTAGGAGCGAAACAAGCACATGAGCTGAATAACTAACTACAGATCAGAGTGTGGGTGGAAGAGTGCAAAGCAAAAGAGCAGGGAAACAACGAGGTGGATAAAACATGTACGATACACTTTTACAGCCTGTGTAAACGGTCTAATCCCCAGCCTGAGTGTGAGTGGATGTAAGGGTCTGTCAGAAGAGGAGACGCTGGGTGCCTGAACAGCCAGGGTCCCAGCAGGTGCTGCTCCCCTTTGCCACACATGGCCAAATTTGGAAAGTCTCCTTTTTGAGCGGGCCACCGGGCCGAGCTGGAGAGGACGGAAAAGGTGTGCTGAGCACCGAGGAAAGGTAGAGGAGTGGAGGAGCCAGAGGGAGGAGAGGGGGCTAAATTCGATAGAAGACAAGAAGGATAAAGAGGGTTAGTGGTGGTGGTGGTGGTGGGGGTTGTTCTAAATCTGTTGGCTATGGGACACCACTGGACAGCTGAGCGGGCAGGATTCCTGAGGTGAACTGTAATAGTTTAGGATGGAGGGAGAGATGAGAACAAGGAATACATGATTGGAAGGACAGGAAGCGATAGTCTGAACATCAGAAGCAGAGCTGTTGGAAACTAAGCTGGCAGTCATTGAAATGAAGGATCCACTTGACCTATTAAAGCTAACACGATGAAAAATTTATGAACTCTTTAACATCTAATAAAGAACCAGAGGATTGAAATAAAACAATCAATCTACCTGCCACAAGTTGCTATTTCAATTTAAAGCGTGTAATGCTGTATTATCTCATCTCCTGGATTTATTTTATTGCCTGTGGTGGTCCACAGACACCAGCAGCATGAAGTCACCCTCCGCCCTGGCAGCAGCCCCCCCCTCCATCCATCCACACCTGTCATCCTGGCCCGGCATGCACAGGTCCTTGTAAAATGAGGTCACAGTCGCCCAGCTAAATGCCTGTCATAACTAAGCCCCCCCCCCAGGGGAAACTGGGGCTGCTGACCCCACATATACCCCCCCACTCCCCAGTCACATTACTATTAGTTAATTATTTACAGAGCTGTTGCAACCGCAAGTTTCTATAGCGTTGGGGAAACCGGAAGCAAAATAGAGCTTTCACATGTTCACAAACTACAACATTATGGCATCAAAATGGTGCCATGGTTGTTCGTCACAACCTCCCTGGTGATCTTTAAAGGGAATCCGTTGTTATTGCTGCCGTCTCAGCTGGGGTTATCGTGTGGTAGCCGTCACATAGCTGTGAGCAGTGTGACTGCGCTGCTGCCGGCCTGTTGTCTCAAAGGTATGCGGCCCGCTGCCCTCTGAGGAGACAGGCACACCGAGGGGGTCGACCTGAGCACTGACCCGCCATCGAGGTCCCACCTTCTGTGCCAAGGTGATCTTTACACTCGTGGCCTCGACCATAAAGTCTGTTATGCTTCCTAATAGGCCCTGTTTCCTCTGCTGTAGGAGAAAATGGCAAAGAAACTATTGACGTGGCAGAAAATCATAATTCTCAATGGTCTATTTCACGCTGGATGCTCTGTACACACCTTTTCTGAAAATAACAACAGCATTTGTGTCACCCAGCAGTTGTAAAAATAGGTGTCAGCTACCTTTGTCACACCTGTTCAGAGGCTTTCTCCTGCACTCACACACAATCACACTTATATGAAGTGTAAATAACACACACATTCTGTGCAACCTTGTTTATAGGCTCGCTAAATCTACAGGACTCATGCAAAATCCTCATGAGGACCATTTTTGAGACAGAAAAGAGCAAAACATTTACTGAATGCGACTCGTGCAACTCTTTTTTATGTCTATCATCCCTTATATAGCTATTCCATTCCTCTCAGACGGTCTGAGAGTCGCTCTGCAAGCCGTTATTTACGAAACAAAGCAATCAGTGCAAGAGATGTAACAGTCAGCATCCATCTGTCAGCAAAGAAAAGAGCAAAAAGAGAGGGAACTGCTCATCTTTGAGCAAAACCGCTGAGTTCACATTCTCAAATGCCCCCCTGCCATCGCTAAGGAAAACAAGTACTGACAGGAATAAAGAACGAGCAGTCACCAGTCGTGCAGCGCAGTGCCAAGAACACCAACAAAGAGGTTAGTCATTTTTAGAAATCTAAACTCTGATGTTTTAACCTCATCCAGACAAACACAAACAAGCCAAATGAAAGCCGGAGGACATACAGCTCTCCTATCAACTATTAGCACAATCAAAACCTCGCAGGAGGTGTAACTGCAAATACCACAGCAAACAGAAGAAATCAGTTACTCTTAAATCCTTTGCTGGTGAACTCATTACCGAACTGATTTTCTTTCATGTCAGGATACACAGCTTTTATTCAAATGGTTTTGGGCCATTTCGGGGTGACAGAAAACTTTATAGATCCTCAACAATAAATGATGACGGATTACCCGCCTGACTGAGTATCTACCCTCTGTTGGCAGAAAAACAGCCAACAGCTTCAGTCTTGTCTGTGACAATGATATGGAGGTCTTCCTCCCAGTTCAAACAGGTACATCTGTGACAGAATCACGGTGCGGAGAGTAACAAAACACAACAGGTGCTTAGAAACTCCCGCTGCCCGTCCCCCTGTGCGCTTTAAATACCCCCGCTCCCAAAACAGACCTGGAACCCTGAACTTGGAACTCCCGGAGGACAGTGACGCAAATCCAGGAGTACTTTCCTGCCCTACAGGCATCTGAGAAGATACCAAAGCGGTTCATCATCTACCAAGAAAATTGCTACAAGTTACCTGCATCTGTCTAACCTTTGCTGGTGAAAAGGTGCAGTTTCATTTTCAGTTTCAATTTCAGCAGATGCCGATGAATCACCATCCGTCATCGGTTTATCTCTGCCCCTCCACCACTTCTCTGTGACAATTTGAAAGGTCAATGTCCCAGAGGTCCGGCTGACAACAGGAGCCGCCACCGGTGGCCTACAGGCCCCAATCCAAACCCTTGGAGTCATGTCTGAGGATAAAAGGCCTAACAAGCCTCTTCTAAAACAAAGTGTCTGTGTGAGCAAGGGAGAGAGAGAGAGCGAGAGAGGGAGATACCAGGGAGATTCCCTGCAGACAACACGGGATTTCAAGTGGTGAGGGAACAAATGAAGCAGGTGCTGAATGACAAAACAGGCTTGTTAACGGTCACGTTCAAAACAAAGCTGGTAATTTAGCGCTACGTGAGGAAATCTGGGATTATAAAATGCACACAAGCGAGGAAGAAGTCATTGAAAAACAGGAGTTTCTCCACACTAAATACCGAGTCGCTGAGCCTGCTTGGAAACAGATAAGCCGGGACAGCGTCTGCAACCTGGATGTGCCATTTGTTTCCTGTCTGGCTGAACAACACTAGCCTGGTTCAGTCAATCACCGGGTCCGACACAACCATCTGTCTGCGCTGTCACTTTGATTGCTTGGGCTCAGTGCACAGCGAGCGCCGTGTCCTTCCATTCTGCCGTCGGCGTCTTCCACCTCCACAAGGTTCCAGATTGCTGCTGCCAGAAAAAGACAGACCAGAAACCTTCAGGGCGAGTCCACGTGTGGGTACGGGCAGGTGCCATCACAAAACGTGTACAGAAAACAACAACACATCATTAGTCACATAACCCTCCTAACAGAACCTGGAGGGGGTTTGCAGAAGATCTCCAGAGAGCGTAAAAATAACCAGAAATTATCTTCTGTGATGCTGTGACGAACTTCCAAACAAGAGCATCCGCAAGGCAACCTTCGGAGCCACTGCTCAGGCTAAAACGACATCGCCTTGCCATCGCTCCACCGATCAGATGAATTTGCAGTGATGGATGGCAGAGAAAGTGCGCGGATGCAGAGGTTTACGGTTCGACGCGCACTCTGCTGTCATTTAATGAGCTCTGCACCGCAGAGACCGACACGGCCAATAAGATACGTTTTAGGTGGCTGCGGAAGATTTATGGTGCTGCCGCCTTAAGGAAGACACACAACTACAACGACTTCCTATTACACACACACTATTGTATGGATCCATCATCTCTGCAAGCGACAAAAACCAACTTCAGAATGAATCTTGGCTCAGGAGGGTTTGCTTTTTAGCTCGTCTTATTATTACAAGAAACTGACTGTTTAATAATAAATGCAGGACCCTGGCCCGACACCACTGGGACATTTTGTAGGTGTCCAGTCACGTTTCCTTTGTGTTGCCCGCTCTGAGGTCAGCCATTGCAGCCTGTGGCTCTCTGCCTCCTCATTATCACCACCCTCCATTTTCACTGCCAGCGAGGAGCCAGACCAATTATGACCTCTAAAAATGGAACGGCTGCAGTGTGAGCCTCCAAGAGCGGACTCCTATAACATCTAATTATATAGAACCACAGTGGAAGTAACAGTCTTCCACACAAATTTCTTAAATGAAGCCTTTATTCTATTTACAGTCCTACTGGACGGCTCAGATTGGATCAAGCGGGCTCCTCTCGCAGCCTATCATTCATCATTTTTCAATTTACCCCCCTTGATTCTGACAGTCTTGATGTATCACATGTCTGCTTTGACCTGTACAAAAGACTGTTTCACCCGTGAAACTCAGCAGAGACACACATTACAGCCTACGGTAGAGCCATATGCACACGGGCTCCTCAAGCCATCCTACTCCCAAGGTTCCTGCACTAAAGCAGTTTTTAGAAGCCTCCCTACATGGACACGGCTTCTGGAATAGCAACCGCTACTTGATCTCACTGCAAGTTCTCTCACCTCTCCACTTACGTGCAACCCTCAAACGCCCATTCCTCCACTCTACATGTATCACACAACACAGCAGTAGCTCACTTAATGCCATTATTTTTACCTCATTTGCAGGGAACTGTGTCATTTAAAGTTTAGGACAATTATCCCAAAGTGAAACCATTTTATTTGAATGGGTTTCATATCTCAGCGCCTCTCCTCTGACCCTTCCACCTCCGAGAGTTAGATTTTAACAACAAAACAGAGTGTTTTCTGCCGTTGTCAGCACTGTCCGCTTGGACCTCAGGTAGGCGGCGAGATCACTGAGCCTGTCTGGCTGCCGCAACGATCCGAGGCGCAAAACCCGATTAGACGAGAATAGATTTGATTACAGTCCACCCCGCCATCTCTCAACGGCTGCGGAGATGAACATTACATTTGGATGAGCAGATAAATATCACATTACTGAACATAACTGCATAACACCTGAATACAGGAATGATCAATCTCTCAGACACTTTATTCTACACCCACTGGAATAGAAAATACAGCAGCTGGAAACAGTTCAGGTGTATTAAAAATCAAACTGTGACCTATATTAAAAGACAGAATAATACCAAATTCAGATGTACTGAGGATACAGTTTGTATCATTTCTAATACCTGTCACAATCTGATGAACTCATGTACCATGTGAAAAGGATATGAACTTTTTTATGGATTACATCACATTGCATACACACAAAAACACAAATATGGGTGTAAGCCATTTCCCTTAAAGTCAATTCGTACGAACATATTCCTCTCACCCCAACTGATTTTTGTCTCCCCTTATTTCCAACATTACAGTCACTCTCAAAAAGCCCTCCATATACGACTGTAACATTTGCAATCAATAACTTAGTCTACCCTAAGCAGATATTTCTTTGTGCTAATCTACAAGAACTGCTTTCCTTCAAATATGAATCACCTTTAAGATATCCTAGTCCCGCAGATATTGATTTCAAAGGTCTGGTATCAGTTAACGCATCACCTGGCTGCAGCACCTCACTCCTTACAAATGATGAGCAGCATTTTCCACAGAAATTTTAGGGCTAGAAGACTGAACAGGTGCAAGGATTTCCTTTCATCTTCATCACATTACAAAATGATGCACCGGCTATATTTATGGGCTGATATCAGCTGGTTAAGCTAGATTTTGCATACCGAGGAGAGCAAGGGAGTATGGTGACCTATTCCCCTGAGAGCCTGTGAGGGGAAGACTAAAGAGGGCTTGTTTGGATGTGCAAGCCTTTTCCTGATATATAATATCAATAATATATAGTCGTTTTGTTTTGGGGGTTTTTTATAAGTGGTTAAGTAGATGTGTCTGACTTAACTGAAAAGTAAGTAAAGTAAAGGAAGGACGGGAAGTAAAGGAGGAAAGCTGAAGCTGGGCGAGCTAAAAAGTATTTTTAGTAAGATGTTTATTTGTAGGTCTGTGAAACTCACCCGGGGTGTATATCTACCAGCCTTGCCATCTCTCTCTCTCTATGTAGCCATCTGTTGTGGTCTCTCAGCTTCTCTATGCAGAAGACATTGTGCACCAAAAAAAGGAAAGGTAAAAAGAAACTTTGCAGATTTACTACAAAGTACCTTGCTCCAGCTGCTTGAAGGTTTGGTGCTCCAAAATTCCTTAGATTAGATGTAGAGTAATTAGATGATTCCCTATAAAGACATAATAATCTGTCTAGAATTGCACAAAAACAGAATAAGAAAGACACTGGATTAATAAATCACCACCACTTCTGTGACAGATACGACAAAACATTTTACTATCATTTACTATGTATATAGACAAACTTATTACCTTGGAAAAAAAAAATTAAAAACATGTAAACGAGTTATCCATTTAAAAACTATGCAGCAGTAGCTTCCATCTCGTTTTGTGAAAAGTTTCTACAAACTATTTGCTAGCAAAACGGCACCAAAAACCGTAATCATAATGTGCAACTTAACACCTAAAATTAACATATTGAACTGAAAACTATTTTAAGCTTGGACTGTGGAAAGGGTGAGAATTTTGTAAATACTGGGGTCAACAAAGATGGCGGCCATGACGTAGTAACAACCGGAATCTACTTGGCAAGGCTGGTAAATATATTACTAAGCTAAACGCAACACTAACAATGGTAAAACGGTTTAAGTCGCAATAATAACCTTGATTCATTATTGTTGTACTGTTTTATTTTCCTACTTTCCCAACGTTGAAGCAACTGCATAGGTCACAGATCAATTTCACGCACCTGTCCTGCTCGTCTTCTTCTACGGTTCAAGAGGTCAGCTGATCTCTCAGGTGACCGCATACCCCCTCGCGTGGTCTCTATTGGCAGCGTCATGCTGTCTGTTGTGACCAGTCTTTTTTATTTATTTTCTTTAAGATAGACGTTCAGCACACATACTGTATAGGCCTTTATTTTAGCGTCTGTGTAAGATGAACAAGTCTGACAAACCTTTAAATTACATATACATTTATAAATCAATTTATTGACTATTTAAAATTAAATAAAAATGACAGATTCTCACCTCCTCGGACAAATCAAATTACTACAAAACATTTGACCAGTTTGCGTTAGGTGTTTTAAAACGTATGTATGTTGTATGTACAATTGAGGTAGTATTATATTTAGATGGTCAACGCAAGGCAATCGGGGGTAACTGAAAGACAACACTGAGAAAGTTCCGCCGCCTAAAATATCTGCCAGAAGTGCCAGAAGTGAAGAAAGACAAGGCGCAGATGCCAAATTTCATACATAGCACTGTTTATAACTTAACATGGAGTAGGGGACGACAACTGATTCTACATCCAACAAAGAGGTACAGTTTAAAGCGTCAAGTCACTGAAATATAGTGTTTGCGCTCATGGATCAATCTTTGCGTAATTACGCACGGAGGCACACGCGTAGCCCTCTTCCAAACGTACCTTCCTCTGCTGTTTCTCCCAGGCAGGATCCAACAGCAGGTCCCTGTCCCAGTCCTCCTCTTGGATCATGTAAGCTTCATCTTGATGGATCGTGTAGGAGTTGCTGTACGTAATTTGGGTTTCGACAGCTGTCATCGTTCCACCTCTGTCAGGACCTTCTCGTCCCCTTCAACTTTTAGAAAGAAAAACGAATCAATTTTAGGACAAGAACCTCCGTGGGGGGTCTTGATGTCGGGAGGAGAGACAGTTAAGAGTTGCAGAGACCACACTCCACTGGTGCGAGATGACTGTGCGGAGATGGCGCTGCCACAACCAGAAGACCCTGCTGGCCGGTGCTCCTTTCCTGGTCAAAAGTGGCACACGTGACCGCACCCCAATATGTACGGGATGCGACCTCAGGGGTATCAGGTTCGGACCCTAAAAAGGCTCAAAGGCAGGGATAAGGCGCCTGTGACTGGTGGCGAGGGGTGTCAGTCACAGCCCCTAGCACCAGAGAGGTTTTTATGGCCTGTGTAATGCACCCTGTTGCTATTAGTGACCCTTAATGGCAAAATCAGCCCTCTGTAGTTTTACACGAGCTGTCCCAAAAGACTGGATCCAAAAGCTGAA
>CAAE01014310.1:4158-39334 GCA_000180735.1 Tetraodon nigroviridis | reverse complement strand
GAGGATTTGTCGTTCACAGTAAACATGTCTATGCAACATTCATGAGCTAAGACCCGCGAATCATTCCGAGAGAGAGAGAGAGAGAGAGAGAGAGGGAGAAGAGAAATCCCTCGTTTATTGTGCTGGAACTAGTGTTCTTGAAAACCAGCAGGACTAGACTGCCGTCCCCTTGAAATGAGGTGTTACTTAGTCGCCTTTGATTTGCCCTGGAGACTAGGGTAAATCATAATTAATCAGGCATTGAAATGTAAGCACACTCTGCTTGGTCCATTAACCTACTTTGAGGAAATTAGCTACTGTGCAACTATTTCTGGTTAATATTAGATACATTAAACTGTGCTGCTGCTGAGCTGAGGGAGTTAGATTATGTCATAGTGTAAACAACATGGTATTTGACTGTTTTTCTCAATGGAAATGGACAGATTTGGGCTCTGGTGGCAGCTGAACAAAGATAACATAAGAGATAAATGAACACCCTAGAAGGGAATACAAGCCAGTACACCATAGGGGCAGTATATACATCGAGCAATAAAGAATTGATGAGTTTTGTACTGGCCTGTGTTACATTCCAAAAGTGTTCATCTGTTATTGATAAGGTCATATCTGAGGTATGCGGATGCAGAGTAATCCACATCTGCGCCAAAATAGTCCTGTTGAAAAATCTCATTGCTGCAAACGCACAAAAAAATAAAAAGGCATTATGGTCTACGGGTTGTTCACAGATTGTGGTTGCAGATGCAAACAAGGCTTGTCAGTCGATACCTGCTGCAGGAATACTGGCGCAACCTGCGGGATCCCTTCAAACAGAGATTTGCACACAGAGATTACGGTCCGAAACCACAGGAGGCAGGGGGCGAGCGGGTGAGGGAGTGGAGGAGAGGGAGGCGGGGAGTTGTTCAGCGCTGTCGCTTGAACAGACGCGCGGCTGCATTCACCCAAGCACGGGAAGCCCCGATTCACAAGCACCCGGAGAAGCCTTCAGCGAGGAGCTGGGGGAGTGCGGAGGACAAGGAGGATGGGGGGATGGAGCGCCACGCACCCTGATCATGGAGGCTAGGGAAGGAGTTGTATTCCTCTCACGTCTGTTCAACTGCCTTGATTTAAACGGATTTAAGCTCGTCTGTCTTATATAATTCGATCTTGTGCAATAAAAGGCCGATTACACCGACAATTTGGCCCATGTTTAACCGACAATAAGCTCCTCCAAGATCAGGAAGGTTAGAGAGCAGAAAGTTCTCCTGTTACGGACTCACCTTTGAAAAAACATCTATTCACACTCCTCTGCACTCCTTCCTCTCTTTTGTCAGGCGGACTCCCGTTTCAAATCCACCTCGCAGCTGTCAGAACAAATGTCAGACAACCCGCTTGACAAACGGAAAATCTGTGTGTGTCTGTGTGTGTGTGTGTGTGTGTGTGTGTGTGTGGGCAGGGGTGGATGTGAGGCTGAAGCTCACTCAGCATTAGAAGAATGTGGACAGGTTAAAAACAAAACAAAACAACAAAAAAAATCACATTCAGCACGGTTGCAGTCTGGGAACTAGAGCTGCCAGAGCAGAAAAGTCCTATAAGAGCCCTGAGATTGACGAGAACCTGCAGGTCAGACGGGCCTGACGCCGGAGCCCATCTTATAGGACGTTTCTGACCGGAGAGCGGGATGAGAGAGAGCTGAATATAGTCATCGTTTGAGCTGTAAATAAAGCAGACAATCCCTTCAACGGCCAGACGAGAAAATCTCAACATTCACCAGTTTTAGCAAAGCCGCATGTCCCGAAAAGTCTCTGGGCGTCGCGTCCGACGGCCGGCCACCACACAAACACTGTCCACCGGCACGCTCTGGCTTCTGTTTCGACAAAAGGAGGATTAGGGAGGGATGGGTCTGGTAGGCGCTTCTGGGAAGCCGAGTCCAAGCCAGAGCCACAAACCCGAATCCAACGTGGGCGGCGGCGATGGCGGCGGGGAGCGGAGGGGGGGGATAAAATGCTGTGTGTGTGGGTGTGTGCGCGCTGCAAACGGCGGAGAGGAAAGGTGCATATGGGAGAGCAAGGGGGGAGGGGACGAGGATTGAGAGGGAGGGAGGGGTGGGGGCGGCGAGTACGGCGGTGGAGAGGAGCTGACTAGCGGGCAAAGGGAAGGCTGTGGACGCACGTGCCGAGCCTCGCCGGTCAACGAAACACCACCGAGGAAGGTCCTGTAGACATGCTCTCACACACACACACACACACTCACGCACACACACTTACCGAGCCCATCACACTTCCCTAATCACTAGACACCAGAGGGTGCGGCCTTAGCTCCACTCCATCCACTGCTACCCACCCAAAAGAAACAAAAAAACCAAAACCTGACGGCGCCGCCACTGCAGGTGAGCGGCAAAACACGGAGCAAGGGAGCGGGGAGGTGGTGATGGCGGGGGGGAGGAAGGGGAGGCAAGGGCGGTGGCGGTGGCGGTGGCGGTGGCGGTGGGGGGGGTTTGGTCAAGGCACAGTCAAAGGAAGGGGCGGCAGGTGGGGGAGAAGACAGGTCAGAGCGTTGGTTCGGTTTCTTTGGGTTTCAGTTACCTTTACAACGAAGAGAGAGAACAAAGCTCCAGTTGCTGAGGCGTCACGCTAAAAGTCCTCCCCGTGGGTCGCACGATCATGTGCAGTCGCACACTGGCCGTTCCGGGTGGCACGGTGACCTAATTCAGTTGAGATAGTTAGTTCAGATCTGGACTTCCGCTGGGCTTTGTGTTTTTTTTTTCTTTTCTTTTCTTTTTTGGCGGCAGGGTTACAAATAAACCACACATGCAGGTCTGAGAGCGGAGCGGACACAGAGACACACGGGAGAGGGGGAAGGGGAACTTGGTGCAGCGGAGGGGAAAAGGTGGGGTGGCAGGCGGGCGAGACCAAGACCAGACCGGACCAGACGCACAACTCATCGAGCCCAAGTGAACACAACGGCTCCACAGATCAAAATGCACCCAGGCCATTCTATCTGTGTGCCTCTCCCCAGCTCTCGCCGTGAAATCCACTCAATTTTGGTAGGACCGTTCCGATTCATGCCAAGAAAATGAGAAGAAATAAGCAATGGACACTGGTTTGAGAGGCTGGAGAGAGAAAGGAGCACCAACCCACACTTACCCTGACCAAAGAGGGCAAAGCTGGACCAGCATCTACACCTGTCTCCCCTGGGTCCCCAGTCAAATGGGTCTGGCGGTCATTTTACACAAGAGAAACAGTGGAAAAGAACATAAACAAAAAGGGGAAATGTCCAAACCCTCCTGCCTTATTTTAACCACAGCAGTCAGCCAAACATTCTTTATTATAATAGTGATTATAGGTACAGATATGCTCAATAAAAAGCATGCTATTTTTTCTTTTCATCTAAAAATGGGGAGATGAATATACTCTACAAAATACTGTCTCAAACATGACAAACAGGACATTGTGCAAAACCACACGGTTCTACAAAGGACGCAACTGGCACGTGTCTGCATCCACAACACAGAGATTACACCGTGAAATGCAAAGTCACGTAAACGCCAAAGAAAGTAAAAGACAACAGTGAGGTGGGGGAGGGGCTTCAGGCCGTCTGTGCGTGCACCAGAGCGCGGGCAAAGAGAAGCGGGCCAAGCACGCCGCTCGTGTCCAACCAGCTTCCAAAAAACCCGGTTTTGAAACCCCGATGCAGGCCTGCTATTTAGAAAAATGATTTTTTGAAAAAAAAAGAGGAAGAAAACAACCACGGCTGGAGCGCTGAGGCAACTGGAAGGCACTGCCCCATCTTTCACCTCGGTGGTGCTATCTGATGAAACCGTAATCTCGAGCCTGCAGGGCTCCCTTTCTGGCTTCTTTTTTTTGTAGTTTGATCAGAATTTAAAAAACAAAGGAGTGCAAATCACTGCGAAAACCCTTCTACCCCCTTGAAATGATGAACTATATCATAAACACTTAAAAAAAACAAAGTTAATGCACTTTGCTCGAGGCTTATAGGCACATCACTGAGCTGGTCTCCTAAGATCCCTGACAGGAGGCGGCGTGAACAGCCCGTTCAGTAGTCACACGTGGGTTCTTTCTTCCATTTACACCTCAGGCTGACCAGTTTGTAAACTACACTAAAACAAGAACATCGAGAACTATTTTAAAAAGTGCTTTAAACACAAACTCGGAGTCGTCCCCCTCGCTCATCTGCAGAGTGTGTGCTTATTTCTGTGTGAAAATGACTCGCAACTGAACTGGCAGGCTGAAAGGTGCAGGACAGAAGCGGTCAGAAGGAACCTTCTGTGAGAGGTAGGTTTGCAGAGAGAAAGAGGTGAAGCAGTGTCTTCCAGCGTTGTGGTTAGAGCGGCGTTGAAGGACCGGGGGGAAGATCCATCCATACATTCCAGTATGTCGTATGTGTGCTTCACGTTTTTGTTGTGTTGGGGGGTTTTTTTTTTCGTTTTTTCCGGCAAGACGCGGAGGCTGCACGTGCCTTTTTCCTCTCTCGCACCCACTCTCTCCATCACATCGAAGACAAGGGCTTCCCTCCAAAAAACACCTCAACCTTGGTCCTGCTCGGGTCACGATGTGCGTAATCTGCCCTCCCACCTGATAAGAAATCCTCAACTTAAGGCAAAAAAAGGGTTGTTTGTTTTTTTGCTTGTTTTGTTTTTTTCCAACAAAATAGCTGCCCTATCTGATCATCTACAGGCCTGGAGAGGATGGCTGATCGTGGCTGGTCCAGAAGCCATTCTTTTTGCAAAGATCTGGCCTTAGAAAATCAACACTGGTTTGCAGAAATGAAGGCATACGCAAGGACTGAGCGGCTCGGCCCAGTAGTGGCACACGTGTGAGACTGGCACGGTAAAAAAGTCAAAACAAAGAATGCCCGGACGCCAGATGAGGGACTCCCTCACAGGACCAAGGTTAGCCGGCCGAATCCCTCTCAAAATCAAAGCTAATACACCAAGCACCCGCCCCCCCTTCCTGACACACACACACACGCAAGCCCCCAGCCGCACACAAACTCATACACAGACATCCAGCTGCTGGAAGGTTTTCAAGTTGTTGGGGGTTTTTTTGTGCGGGGGAGAGGAGATGTGGGGAGGAAATTGGGGGCAAAAAAGAGGGAGGGGTCGGGAGCGGAGAGCTGTGTGCAGCTATCGGAAGGGGGGCTCAGGCGTGTGAAGGGAGAGTTCGGGTCGGTGGAGGATGGCCTCCTTGCGCGTGGGCGGCGGCAACGGCGGCTCATACACCCTGGGCGCAGCTATGGCAGCTGCCACCGCCGCGGCTGCAGGGACCACTGGCCTGAGGGCGTCCAACGTGGCCACCGGCTGGGCGGACATAGTCGGCACGGCCGGCACGGTGGGCACTCCTGGCATTCCGGGGATGGCCGTCACTGTGCTCGCCGGCGCGTAGGTATACTGGAACTGTGGGTACTGCTGCAGCTGCTGGTAGTACTCTGCGTAGTACCTAAGAAGAAGATCAGATGTACCGTATTTTTTGGACTATAAGTCGCTCCGGAGTAAAAGTCGCGTCGGTCAAAAAGTGCGTCATGAAGGAAGGGGAAAAAAAAAAAATTAAAAAATGAAAAGATACCTGTATATAAGTTGCACTGGACTATAAGTCGCATTTTTTTGGGGAAATTTATTTTACAAAATGTGAGACCAAGAACAGACATTTCATCTTGAAAGGCAAGTAATAATAACAGTAGAATAGAAAACAACAGGATAAGTAGCTAACGTAACACATTGATGGTTATTCCGCTACATGAAGCATCGACAACAAACTGAATACGTGTCTGGTATGTTAACGTAACATATTAACAGTTATTCAGATAACTATAGCATAGAGAACATTCTTACAAGTTTACCAAACTCCCGATCTCACTTCCAATCTCTAAAATCCATTGAATTCTTCGTCCTCGGTGTCGCTTCTGAACAACTCCGCCAACACCGGAGGTAGACAAAGCGCCGCTTCCTCTTTTTTTCCCGTTTCCGTCTGCAAATTTCACTACTTGTAATCTGTAGAATGTGATTCTCTTTTCGGGGGCATTTTTGTTCAGTCTTTCTCAGATGTCTTTATAAGTTACCGCTTATAAAGCACCAGTGCCCTTGCCTGGTCGTCAGTGTGAAAAGAACAAAAAAGTTACCGTATATATCATAAGTCGCACCCCGGCCGAACTATGAAAAAAAAGTGCGACTTATAGTCCGGAAAATACGGAACTCAGATATATTTCCCTTGCGGCGGTTAGAGGCGAAAACGGCGTGTTTAGATGTTCATACCTGACCATCGGATCCTCCGCGGCCTCCGCAACCTCTTCGGCTGACCGGCCGGCCGGCGTGGGGAGCAGGGGCCGCCGTGGTTTGGCTCTCTGATACACGAAGGGCTTCATCACTGGGTCTGGCAGAAGGGACCTACGCAGAGGACTTCGGTCCCTCTCGCCAGACTTCGCCGCAGCGGCCGCAGCGGCCGCCGCCGTCTGCTGCTCAGCCGCCGCCTGCTGGCCCTGCGCGAAGTAATGCGCCTGTCTGGCCGCCTCCACGATGGCGGCGGCGGGGTCCGCCGCAGCCATGGCGCTTATGTGGGCGTACGCTGGTGTTGCGGCGCCGTATATCGCGGGCGACATGGTGTAGGTGGGGTTGACAGCAGCCGCCGCTGCAGGCATTTCTATCCCAGGAGCGGCTGTGAGATAGACGGGGGCGTTGGCCACGGTGGGGGTGTAAACTGGAGTGGAGTAGGCCGCCGCCGCCGCCGCAGCTGCCGCCGCCGCCGGGGTGGTCGCCATCTGGCCGTAGATGTTTGGGGTCATGGAGCCGTACATCTGCGTGGCCCCTGACGTCAGAGCTGCCTGATTGGCCACCGATCCGTACAGCTGATTTGCGACGTTGGCGCCGTAGACCTGGCTGGCAAGGGCACCGTAAACCGCCGGATTCATGGGGTTCCCGTCGGTGCGCGTGCCGGCCGTGATCCCGGTGAGAGCTGCGTACGTGGGGTCAAAGGACGATGTGTTGTAGACTGAATTGTGCACGCTTTGCTGAACCTGTAGCGGGAGGCCCGCGGCGGCGGCTGCGGCGGCGGCCAGAACCGCCGCCTGGCTCTGGTACTGCTCCAGAGATGGCTTCCCGACGGGGCACTCGCCGGCGTAGTGACCCTGCTTCCCGCAGTTGACGCAGGGGATCTTCCCCGTAGGAGTCTGCTTGCTGGGCTGGACCTTGGACAGCTCGACGGACAGGGGCCGCCCCTTGAAGGATGTGCCGTGCAGGGCTTCAATGGCCTGCAGAGCGTCTTCCTTGTTTTCCATGTGGACAAAGGCGTAACCTGCAGGACGAGACCGGCGGTCATTAGGGGCCGGGACAACCGGACAGACAGCGGCAGGGGTCGTCCATTAAGAGTCACTGATGTCTAACTAGCTGAAACAAGGTCGAGGCTGTGTCCTAAATCCTCCCCCTGCGTCCACATTGGTTTAACTGAGTAGGCAGTTAGCTCTATTACCAGATATAGAAGTAGGCCAGGCAAATAAACTTCATTTAGAGTAAAAGAAAACTAAAACCTCAAATTAAAAAGGAGCAAACAGCACAGTAAAACCCTTTAAAGCAGTCCCAGACTAAAAAAAAACAAATGGCTACAACTGGAGTACAAATGTCAACATTTTTAGGAAAGCACAAGTCAAAAGTGGCTACTTTAATCCTGTTTCCTGAGCCTATGAGACACACTGGTTTTGCACTGCCTGAAGGAAGGACGAGCGTTAACGTCCTCTCATCTCTAAAGCAGCACTTTTCCTGGGCCCGGACCCGGACCCGGCCCACGGTCAGACGCGGCTTCACTCACCTTTAACTTTGTCACACTCCAGAACTTTGCCAAATGTCTGGAACAGCTGCTGCAGATCTTCGGTGGTGCACATGCCACTGAGATTACCCACAAACACCTTGGTGGAGTGCAGCGGCCTCCCCCGGGACTCTTCCACCACCAGGTTCCGACCGCGGAACTCCCGTCCGTTCAGCTCCCGGATGGCGCGCTCGGCGGAGCCCTCGCCTTGCAGGTGGACGAAGGCGAACTGGCGCAGCACGCTGCAGCTGACCACCTGGCCGTAGGGCTCGAAGATGCACGACAGCTCCTCCTGGGTGGTGTCCAACGCGAGGTTGCCCACGAAGATCTTCACCGTGTTGCTTTTGTCCATGGCGCTGAAGAGGAGGGAAAAAAAAGGAGGGCGTAGACAAAGACGTGTGGTTATAAATACACACTTCCTGCTTTTGGCAACATTCAGGCAGAGTTTTGCGACACGCCGAGCCTGAAGGACGGAGGTTGGATCGAAACTCATTGTTGCTTGCATAATTAAAGTGTGGTTCCACTTTTCAGCCGGGGCATGAATCAGCACGCAGGGGGAGACACACACACACACATCACACTTGGTCACGGATCAGGAGATCACCAGCAAGCTTGACCACGTCATGGCAGCTTCTGGTCCCCTCCGCTGCAGTGTGTGAGCAACACCTTGTCTCCTTCTGAACAACCTTTGCAGCTGGCAGTAAATCAAAGGGCAGACGGCAACGCGACACCACAAAAAGACATTTCTATTTTTTGGTTTGGGGCTCCGGTCAGCTGCTTCAGGCTCGGAGTTCACCGTCGCAGAGGGGCTGGAGGAAACACGTCCACGATGACGGAGAGAGAGTGTGTGCTGCTGGAGTATTTACGTGGATACTGTACAAAAGCTGGCTGCCGCATGAACAATGAGTTCATTTGAGGCACAAGCGGAGGGGAAGCTGGTTTTGATGACGCAGCGCGGCGCTGAGTCAACACAGCTCGGCTCATGGGGGAAAACACTCCAGATCAGTCGGTTTTAGAGAGTAAACGTGCTAAACCCACTGCGCTTTTTGAAAACTGCACGGAAAGACGGGTGGCGATCGCTCGCGGAACCCAAAACAAGCCCAACGGCTGACAAAAGGCTTGGAAAAAGCGAGCCAAAGCGCACCAGTACGAGCCACGACGCGCGTCGCGGGCGATTAAAATGTGAAAAAACGAAGTTAGACGAGGGTTTAAATAAGATATATAGGTATTTAACGTGGTTTCCACCCCCACCCTCCCGCACAGGACAGAGTACACTGGATCACCGAGTGATCTTCGTGCGTCAACGCGGTCCAACGGTTTTTCGTCGCCGCAACAAACTCGACCAAAACACTCGGAATCGCGGAGGAATCGGCCTTAAATGCGACCTGTGCGGCACGGATGAGCGTTAAAAACGGCAGAAAGGGCGATTGAATCAAAGGATCTACCATCTTACCTAGGCGGTGCTGCGTTTCAAAATGGTAGCGCCTGCTTCCGTTTGCATGTCGGGCATTCTGTCGGAGAGGCTGCGGAGGGGGAGGGCTGCTGCAGCCCGGGGATGCTGCCGTTTCTCCCAGAAAAACAACTCACGGGAACCAGTCAGCCGTCTCACTTCCACAGAGGCAGCAAAACAGCAACAGGTTGCGTCTCCGTGCGGGACCGAACGCAGGAGATGGCGTCCGACTGTGGTCTGAGAAGGCAGCCTGCAAAGGGCCGGCGCGACATTACTGCCCCTGCAATGCAATGCAAAAACAACCCACCCTGCATGAAAGTAATCCCCGAGTATGGAGTCACGGTGCCCTCTTTGTGAGGGGGAAAAAACTAATGCGCTTAAAACTTGCACTAATTACACACATTTTATATTCTCAAGCAGCTACATAAGCGCAAAAAACAGCCAGTTTGCAATAAAACCTATAACAGAAGAATTAGGACAAAAAGGGCTACTAATTTGAATTTATTCCAGAAATATTCAACCATAAATTATTTATTTGCTGCTCTATTCTGAGACACAAGGGTTACAGAATTTAGAGGTTTTTTACATAAATAGCATACATTTTACTGAATATAAGTTGGCAGGTTTGCTTCACTTTGAATGTAGGAGGACCAGGGCACAGCCCCGTACACATAAATGATTCCTTAAGTGCTTCTGGAAACAGTGGAGAACAGTGAACGCAAATACAAAGACAATGGAAGAAAATAAGGCCATTTTTCCTTTGGTCGGTACTCCAGAGCTTGCTCTTCAGAGGTTAGCTGCTGGCACATCAGCGCTGGCTTTGCTGCGACCTTTCCCAGCGATCGGTCGGTCTCGCTCCTCCCACAGCGTCACCCCGTCGCAGGCACAGATCTGTTTGGGGTTTTGGAAAAGGCCGGCGGAACGGGCGATGATCCCGCAGACCAATCTGAGGAGAACAGGAAGTGGGACAGCGGGGGTGTTAGCGTTCGCCGCAAGTGGTGCAGGGCGTTCTACGCCTCCCATCACAAACCCACCTTTCCCCAGAATTTCCAGTCGTTT
This sequence comes from Tetraodon nigroviridis, assembly GCA_000180735.1. Taxonomy (NCBI): domain Eukaryota; kingdom Metazoa; phylum Chordata; class Actinopteri; order Tetraodontiformes; family Tetraodontidae; genus Tetraodon; species Tetraodon nigroviridis. The sequence continues at coordinate 29,038 of CAAE01014310.1, read as the reverse complement.
TTGACAGAGGGTGACCTCCTCGACCCAAGTCATCCTCCCCTGCGTCAACGACCAGCGATCGGCCAATCACGTCCCACACCTGCAAGCGCGACCGCCGCTAAGGGTGAGCAACTAAAGCTGATACACATGGCTGTGACCAGCACCAACCCTACCTTCAGTTGCCTGTCCTCCAGTCTGAACGACGCTCGGCCATCTGGCCCAGCAGTAATATTCCCCAGGTCACCGACATGCTGGAATTACACATAAATACGTGAGACAAAGCCAGTCGACAACACAACCACGGGTGTAACGTGGCGCTGACGACAGACATGCAGATCCTTCCTGGCTCAGAGGTGCCCGTACCCGTTCGGCGTCGCCCGGACCACCGTGCTGTCTCCCAAAGGGGTTATAGTGTTCCCCGCAACTGTCAACAGAGAAAAAGTCAACTCACAAAGCTGAGGGAAGGTCACTTCAGCGCCTCACAGACACCTATTAGACATATTTAACAGCTGTAAAATGACAAGATATTTGTTAAATAGTTGTTTTAATTATCCAGTATTCTCATGGTAATACTAGCAGAATCTAAAAGTATAGCAGCCACAGCAGAGGAAGGAACCATTAGCATTACTGCTAATGGTTCTTACAGCAGACTGATGTTAATAAGAGCAGAAGTATAAGTCAAAGAAGTACGAGCAGCTTCAGTTTTAGGAGTTGGTGGCAAAGTTAATAAGTACTTTTTATCAGTTGCGTGTTTGCCCTGCAGTCAGATGAAGTGTGTGCGTGCCCTGAATTAACTCGGTTCAACCGGGTGTGCAGAGGGGGACTGGGATCAGCCAGGACGGTCTGGGCCTTTATTAGATTCCTGACCCCCTACACACACACCACCATCAAGGACACTCGAAGTGGTGCCTGCACTTTTTTTTATTTTTAATCACACCTTGCCAATGCCTGGCAGTATCTTTGTGCAGCTAAACACTCACAGAGGCTAATGTTTGGATGAAAATGGATCCTCACAAGGCCATTCTTGCATAAAGCATCCATTTTTATCCTTCTCAGCATTGGTATTATTTCTTTTGTTTGTGATGCTGTATATTCAGGGCGCATCAGATGGCCTCAGGCTGCAGTGGATGCTGAAAAATATATTAATACATACAAATAAATAATTTAAATCTCTCACATTTTTCCCAGTGACTGCACCTGGCCCATAAATAATGCACCGGTTTGTTTCCTGGCCAGTGCCGATTCCCAGGACAAAGGGTTTTTTTTTGTTTTGTTTTGATTTTTTCTGAATTAATTTAAGTTGTGTTTTATTGCAGCCAGCAGAGAGCCATCACCTTCACTGAAGCTTTTAATTCTTTTTTTAGACAGCAGTGGAAACTGAAGTGCCTGGCAGGGTCCCTCGCACTGTCGGCTCTGTGAAAATCAATCCCACCTGAGGCAGTCCTGCGTCAGGTCTCCCAGGGTGTGGACGTGGAGGCCGTGGGGTCCAGGATCCAGCCCGTCAATGGTCCCATCAATCAAGCAAGCCTCTTCTGAGAGCTGCAGGAACCGGACCACCCCCTGGATGTTCCCAGCACCGGCCAGCATGGCAACTGCCGAGCCCAGGTCTCCAGAAGGTGAAAAGTCAATAAACAGGAGGCCCCACAACTGATCAGAATCTGCATACTGCTCACATCCAAGGCTGTGTGACTTAGGCTGATTTTATGTTGAAGGAACCTCAACAACTTTCCAGCTGAATCTGCACAGACCATCCCTAATCTGATCAAGTGTGTTTTAAAGGTTAACCCTGTTAATCATCAACAACGCTGGCCCTCTGAATACGCACAATTACCAGTCGGTTTAGTCCTTTCCACTTAGTGCTAAAGCAACGTGTGTGTTGTGACACACCGAGCCCCAGTTGGGGCTGGTTGAGTGGGAATAACACTGATTCATCTTTCACGATGACAGAAAAGCATCATTCAGTAAGTCTGCTAGTCCTCGTAGAGGATCAAAACACCTCCAGTTCAGGCCAGAACATTTAAAAATGCACATGAGAAAAGATACTTTTATTCCAAGAGTAATAGGCAGCAGAAATGTGGCGTTCCGCAGGTCCTCACCTGGCTGGGATCCTCCGAGGCCCTTCAGCACAGCCCTGCGCCCGGTGTTTTCGATCAGGGCCTGGACCTCCGCGCTGGTCAGAGAAGATTCCACCAACACCTCCTCTTTACCCACATCCACGCTGACAGATTTGACTTCTGCAAGACACAACAACACTTTTTGAAAACATTGCTAACGTGTACTAGCAACAGAGCTAAAACCCCACTTCCATATTTATCTGCGTCATGGGCTTTTAAAACATGTGTTAATTTGCCTAGAAGAAGATGCTGAGTACTAGTGTACTAAACATAACTTTTAAACAAAGGTGGCTCATATTTTAGTATTTTTAGCCGACCTGGTTTTCCCTGCAAAGCAGCTCTGACTTTATCTGCACAGCTCTCACATGTCATCTGCACAGCGAACTCCACCTGCAATAAAAAGACACAAAACACGAAGAAAAGTTGGTATCATTAGATGTATCAAACCAGCATAGGCTCCTGTGGAATTTAGAACATTTAGGACACATTTAAAAGCCCAACCAGGTAACAGAATATGACATTTGCGTTGTCACAAGTCGTGAAGCAGAAAGTAAACGAGTCCGACACATAACCAACACAGTCTCAAACCTTTGTCGTCCTGTCGGTGTCCATTGTGTCACCTCCCGAAAAACGAATTAAAAAAAATTAAAGCGATAACGTTTTACTTTTGACCAACAGAAATAAATTTGCCGATGAACGCCGCCATTTTGTGACGTCATTGTAATGCGCAGACACATTGCCGCCACCAAGTGGCGACTGTCCGCTACTGCATTGAATTGGGAATTGCCAATTTATTGTGGATTAAAAACTGATTTAAAAAAATAAAAACAATCATAATACGCCACACTTTTGTAGCTGAAAAACCCTAGTGATGTTTTTCTGTAATTGTCATACATGCAGATTAATTGCTTTCCATACATAACAGCCATTTTAATACAATTAAAAATTTAAAAGTGTCAGTAGTTGTCATTGGTGAAGGACTTGACTTATTCAAGTTAAAAAAAAAAAAAGATAAATTTTGCATTTACTTGAAATGTTAACACACCAGCTCAGCACAGATAAGAACCCAGAAGCCCTACGATTGACAAGATCAGATGAATAAACCACCATGTGGCTTGTAGGCATTAAAAATGATGGCTTCCTGTCTGTGGTCGCCTACAATTTAATTTTTATAATGTGTTCAGATTATTCTTGCAATGTTGATCTGCAGATTAAAGCCACATGGAGAGACCATCACTAATCGGATGTTTTTTCAGTTGACATTGATTTGTCCCTGGCATATTTTCACATTATCTTTTTTCCCTATAAAATATATAAAGGGTTTTTAATATACTAAATCGGAAAAAAACAACAACAACAAAACAAAAAAATTTCAACTAGAGGTGTTTCTTTTGTAGCACGTGAAATGGTTATGAGATCTGTGCTGCAAAAACCCAAAATACAACCTCCTAAATCAAATGTCCTGCAGCTAACTGTGACATGTGACATATGAAGAGTCAATATTAGCAGCTGTGATCTGGAAGCACCACAGCCAATATGTCGTAACAGCACCAGAGGGTGGATGCTTTACACGGGAGAAAGCTCGGTTACAACAGCTCCTTCTGTGCGGCGGCTCATTGGCTTTGCCCTCTGACCCCGTGGTCGGTAATATGACCACACACTTTAAAGGGGCTGAGCCAGCGTGTACAGGTTCCCATACATTATGGAAGTATTGCCATTCATTATTCACAGGCACACACACACACACACTTCAGTGGTAATTTATTCAGAACATGGGGAAGTGTGTAGAACCTTTGACCCCGTGTTTATCCATTCAGAGGTATGGGGAGAGAAACAGGGTCCGAAGATAGCTAAAGGAACAATAGAAGAGGTGAGTAGAGTACGTGTTTGTGTGCGTGTGTGTGTGTGTATGTCCAGTGAGGACAGGCCAGGCGGCGCTGACAGCCCCCCGAAGAACAGTGGAGGTTTTATCTCGCCCGGACGAGTGGCTCTCCTCCGCCCCATTAGCACTGACCTGAAGTCTCTGTTGTACTTTCCTATTAAAAACGTTGGGAAGGTGAAAAAGCTCCTGTTTCCCCCTGCAAGGTCCAATCAGGAGACGCGTGTTTAAAGCTGGGGATCCTGCCGGCACAAGGACAGCCTGTGCAGAAATATTCAAGAGCTGAGAGAGGCATCTTCCTCAGTGATGAATACGCTCAGTGAAAACCACAACACAACGGGCCTTTTTTAAACGGATAAATCCATGATAAACTTTCCTCTGGCGGACTAATATTACTGGGCGTAGTGACGGAAAGGCTAAATAAAGTGGGCATTGTAGAGCAGCGAGGTTAACTGGACAAATAAATAACAGACAGAGAAGAGAGAAATTCTGCCACAAAATGCAAAAGGAAGGACCCGCTGACCTTGGCGGTGCTTCACCGATCACACAACTTCATGAAACGCAATTATTCAGGCCTGTTAGTGGTGCGAGGGACCCCGCAGAGGTCACACTGATGTCAGGGTCCTGCAGCGCAAAGCTCCGATGGAAGATGATGCCGAGCGTGACCGTGGGATACGGCCCCAGCTGCAAGCCCGGTCCGCCTGTTCGCACACCAACGTGTTCTTCGATGCAGACTGGTTCTGATTCACTGTTAGAACTTCCACTTAAATCCATTACTAGCCCAGGAAGCAGCCCAGGAAACCAATCAATCAGAGAATAAGCCTTTAAATAAATGCCGTCGTCCCGTTCGGGGTGCTGGAGCTGCGGCTTATTGCTGATGCACAAACAAGCTATTAATTATAATGGCAGCAGAAGGTTTAACAAGCCGGACGAAGCCCACAGCTCATCACACAGAGGATCAATAGGAAGAGGAGGCAGCCGGCCCGAGAGCACGGCTGCCAGCGCAACACTGAGCCACAAAGGGTCAACGTGCACACACACCCGCTAAAATGAGTTTGTCTCTGACTATACTTAGCAAATCATGACACTGGAAGAGGCTGGCAGGTCATCACTTCAGGCCAATGACAAGCTGGTAAAGAAGATTCTCAGGATTTTATAGGAAGGAATAGATAGAATAAAGTGGGAACAAATCTTTCAAAGTGTAGGGAGGGTGGGGTAACATAGCCTGCAGGGTAGATATATCTGGGCGCATGCACGGACCAACGACCACCACCACCCTTTAACCCCCCTCATTAATAACAACAAAACTGTTGGGGTTTTTTTTTTTGGGGGGGGGGGGGGCACATTTGCATCTGAATGAACTATCAAGTTCCAGTTGAAAATGTAAATTGGCCAGACTCGCAGGGGCAGCGCCCGGCTTTAATAATGGAGAGCGGACACAAGCGGCGGCCTATTGAAGCCCCGCAGCGCGCAGGCATTGGCTGGAGAGAGAGGGAGAGAGAGAGGGAGAGAGAGAGGGAGAGGGAGAGGGAGGCGGGGGTAGGTGGTGGGGGGGCGTAGGGTACCCTTCCACCGGTCTGTCGCAAGTGTATTCGCGATGAACGCCGCGGCGACGGCAGACGCGCACGCTGCTCCCCGACTCCGCCGCGGAGGGCGACGCACCTGAACGACCCGACAGCGGAGGATCCGGTGTGAAAGGAACCACAGCAACCAAAAAAGAAGAGGCAGAGAGAGAGGTGGAGGCAGCGGCCGGGACGCGGAGTCCTGAGGAATCACCGCCGCGACCCTCACGGTTACATCCCAGCTCTGAGATGACAAAGGTGGGTAACACCCGCGCACCCACCGTGGGAGCTCGGCATCCGCATTCATCCCGCACCGCGGAGAAGTAGAGCTCCCGGTTGCTCGAGGTGTGAACCCACGGAACCGGGCACCGCGTGGCGCAGGAAGGTGTTTGGATGCGTGTGCGCTTGCTCCCGTTCTCCCTGTTCCGCTGTTCTTCTTCTCTTTATCCTCAATGATTGGGGACAATTGCGCACCGGTGGCGCAAATTGAAGCGGATTTATGGGTGAATCCGCGACACTTTGGCTTCAGGGTTCCGTCAGTGCCACTGGAGATGCGCGGCGGAGCGGCTTCGCTCGGTGCCAAAAAAAGGCACTAATCTGATCTGCCCCACATCCGTGCGCGGACCCGATGGAGAGATTTTGCTGTTGTTGTCCCACAAGAAGCCTCTTGTGCGTGCGTGTGCGTTTGAGGACGACGAGGGCGGGCAGGGTCGGGGGGAGTTGTTGTTCATCGCCACCGTCTCCTTGGGTGCCTGCAGGGCTCGTCGGGACCACGTCCGCCTCCATCAGACCGCGCGTGTGCGCCTGTACACCGCCCGCCGAGCTGCCACGGGTGGGATCACCCGGATGGGCGCAAGCAGCAATTAACGTGGAGCTATTTATCACTAATGATTTATTGAATGGCCCGGGAGCCCCAAATGTTGCCCCATTGTTCAATATTTTCCACAAGGCACGTTTGATTGCTCTCCATTAGCTGATTAAAGTTTTTTTTTTTCCATTTACGAAACAGTCATATGTCACAGTTTTGCGTGAAGTGACTGCGAGATGACAACGAAGCAGTCTGTTAATAAAAAAAGAAAGAAATCGGCATCATCAGTCAGTCAGATGAATCAGCTGTGTATTTAGATTAATTAGGTTTTAGTCATGGTGCGTTCAGGGCATCTCTGGAGGCTGCGTAAAAAAGGAAGATAGAGGGTTTTAACATATATTTTTGACACTTGATGGTTTTACACACAGAGTGCTGTAATGCGTAGTCAAAAGAAAGCAAGCAATTTATTGGGTGTGGGGGGGGGAGGTACAGACACCATTCTCTTAATCCTCAGGGGACAATCAGGCGAACCCGTAAAGACACTGCACCCCACCCCAAATAAATATTTACAGCCAGGGGAAATTCAGCTACCGTGACAGAGCTGAAGACGGGTCCCCTGGAACGATCTTGTGAAAGATAAGGAATAAAGGCGGCCAAGAGGCCGAAAGCTGCTGCCCAGCGTTTTGCAAGCCTGCCACCAAGAACTGGTTTATTAGTTTCTCTAGCAAAACAGCAGAAAAGAGGCCTGGGAGTTAGGGCTAAGAGGATGAAAATGGAGACGGGCCAGTCGGCGTTAGTGGACTTTGCATAGAAACTGTCCAAAACAAATCTTAGTTATGAATGTTAGATTTAATCATTTAAATTTAGTTTTAGCTTAATAATTCACACAAATTCACTGTTTTTTTCAGCCGATGAGAAATCAGGACGACAGTGTGGAATCGTAGTGAAAATGAGGATGGGATAGATGTGCTTTGAAGCAGACAATCTATTCACGATTTCATCTTGAGGTTATGCTGCAGAGCTGCATCTGCACTGACCTCCTGTCACCATGGTGACCCTAAAGTGGGCATGCCGAGCGAGCACCAACAAGGAGACGAGGCGTTAACGGCAAATGGGTCCTCGTTCTTCGGGAGCAAAGTCTCGGTTCGCTCCGCCATGCAAGCGCGGCGGGTCCCTTACACACACGGGCCTGCAAAGGTCCTCTTTTGTCTGCGAGGAAAGGTACAAGACTGAGTGATGAATGTGCACTCTGTTAGCAGAATAGCAAAGCAGGTTATAACAATAGAAGTGTGTGTGTGTGTGTGTGCGTGTGTAAGAGAGAGAGAGAGAGAGAGAGAGAGAGAGAGAGAACAGGCAGTGGAACAGCAGCTCCTTATAAATTACAGCTTTCGGTAATGGCTCCGAGACAAAGCACTAAAATAAGGTTGGTTGAGACAATATTAGATCGTTTATAACACAAATTTCCAGGTTTCGGCGCCACAAGGACAAAAGTGATCAGTGCCTATCATTAGTCATGGGTTTTGTGAAGGCGACATTGACAGCAGGGGGGTGTGAGGTGTTTGAATATGTCAGATAGATGAAGCCCACATCTTGGGTGTCAGTAGATGGGCGTATTCTGGGTGTTTCCCCACCCGAATGTTGATATAAGAGGTGCCCACCCTGACTTGATGACTCCAACTTTGCACTCTGAAGGGAAAAAAAATCTTTCTTGTGTCAGACTTAGATGTATTGATTGAATTTTATGATGACCTAATCTAAACTTTGGGCCTCACAAAGATGGTAGAAGCCACAGAGACGGCAGGAGTGTGTGGGAAATCCCACCTGTCTCAGAAACAGATTCCACTTTGCCTCCTCAGCACAAAAATGTATTTATTTTTTACCTCAGGACCCTTTTACTCTTGGCTGGTATTGAGTTAAATCGCTTCCCTGGAGACTCCATAACCCCCCCCCTCCCCTTCCAACTCAGTTCCAGGAGATGATTTGATGTTTATTCCTAAACGCTTGGCGGAAACTTAAAAACGTGGTGGTGTGTTAGCCTCTGTGCCAAGGGGAGGACAGATGGGCCGAGGGCTTTTTTTCCCCGGCCCGGCTCCAAGGAGGCCGCCGTTGGTGCGAAGGCTGTCGTCCACTTGTAAATGTCCGCTCGGCAGATTCCAGCGGACCCCGGATTAAACGGAAAAGGGTCCAGGCTGGGAGATTACGGTAGCAAAGTTCTGTACTGAGGCAGCCGTGCAGCTGCAGTACATGTTTGGCGTGCAGTTTATGAATAATCTTGATAGAATTTCTGCTTTTTTGGTCAAACTATAGAACAAATCACGAATTCCGCTGCCTGTACCAACCTATTTACCACCACGGCCCTTATTCTGATTAAGACATCGAGATTAAATATTTATATAACCGTTCCCATCATGAGATTATTGCTTAAAATGGGATTCAAGATAATCATGTTTACGCTCTTAAAATTGGGTCCTAATCTTTTGCCGTGTCCTGACATGAAACACAGGCAGAAATGAAAGTTTTGTGGTGCGGACGAGGTCCGACTGGGTGCGTTTTCCGCTTTAAATTTGCATGTAGGGGTTGTCTCCCACCAGTCCTGATGAAACACAAACCCCCTCAGGGGTGGAGGTGAAAAAAGCTCATGAAAAACACGGACTCCTCAGCCGGAGGACCAAAGGGGACCAGCGATAGACACAGTGTCCAGGGTCTGTTACAGCGTGTCATGTGATAGGTCATCTATAGAACCTATGGCGTATCATCATCCCCAAACCAGACACTGCAAAGGGAAAATCACCTCTCAGCCCGGCGCTAACGACGGAGCTGATCACAATGTGCCACATGAGGCAGATTGGGGACTATTTTAGCATTTTGTGCAAATTGGATATTTTTTTGGTAAAATGACTGACAATCGATGGTCTGCGAGTGTTAGCGCAGCCGCTTGGGGGATGATTAATACACAAGGTACCGGAGGGGAAAACAGTGCCGAAATTTCCAATGCTAATTCTTGCCCAACGGTTTTTTTTTACTGATGATAATTCTTGTGTTTAGGTTTAAATTACAAGCTGCGCTTTTAAGGAAGGAAAAAGAGCGCTTTAGTAAATATTAAATATAATCAAGGTTGTTTTTTGGTTCACAAAGCTCAGAAAACCTGTCATGTCGGCATACCCAGCCATCAGGGTGTCTCAAGACATCTTAAGACGTCTTAATAACTGAAATCAAGACGTCTTAGGACATTTTTGTAAATGAAGACGTCTTAGGACATCCAAAGACAAACATTTGAAGACACCAAAGCAGAACACGGAATAACGCTCCAACAGGTTTCTGTGTCTTGAAGACACTGGGTCTTAAGACAATCTTAAGATGTCTTAAGACACACTGATGGCTGGGTATGTGGTTCGTCAGCTTTCTACATCCACACCGTTAGTGTGTGCAGGTGTGTGTGTGAGGAGGTGGGGCCACAGATGGCATGGGGGGGGGGGTTCATGTCTGGTCCATTAATTAATCGGTTTTGTGGTCAGAGCTTTTGTGGTATCAGCAAAGCTGGTTGCCTGACGAGTGGGAGTAGCCAAAAAGTTCAATTTGGACATTTTTATACTAAAGCTGGTATTTAAAAGGTGTTTTTAACCATTGCATTTAAATAAAAGCATAGTAAGAAGCACAATTGAGTCATTTTCAAGTGTACCATGGGTCATGAAGTGTTTTTCTTTATGCAAATAAATGGAATTTGAAGAATATTTGAAAGATACATCCTGGTTAAATGCATCAGGTTGTTCTTGAGCTCAAGTGAACATTTGTTGCGGAATTCTACAAATTCCATGAAGTCGTTCCTGAGATTGAACCGTAGATTCACACAAAAAACCCCACTTGAGTAAACAAATCTGCATTCTTGAACACAGACGCACAAGGTGTACACACAAAAGCAGGAAGTGACTCACAATCCCACATGTTCACGCATACACACTCTCACACACGCGCTTCCTGTCCAAAACAATGTATTTTGATGCTCTGGTTCTTCTGTAAGGCGGCCGAGTTTCCGTTTTTCTGCCAGCTGACGGTAAAGGAGTCTGGGTGCACGGAGGCAGGAGGGTCAGAACCTTGACTGGCCTTGGCTGGCCTCCAAATGAAGGAACGCCTGCTCCGTTGCTTTGTGCACCATAACACAAGCTGCATTTTATCGTTACATCTTTCCCCCAGAAATGCAAAGTTGTGTCCATTTGAGTGGGAAAAATCCAGATTTTTGGACCCGGTCAGTTCGGTCCGGATGTGAATGTCAGAGCAGACGTCAGAATGAAAACACCCCATTGTCACTCCGCTGGCCATCCTTTGACCTCTCGCCTGACCTCTGAGTGCCACGGCTGGGCCTCAAAGCCGTCGGAGCCACTTTGGCGCGCCCGCGCACAGATCTCTTATTCACAGCAGATTCCCGACTCGTCACAACAGAAATTCTAATGAGAACGGCTCACACAGACGTGAGATTTGTTGCGTACGATGTCTGTGCTTGTAAATTCCTCTCTTCCTGTCTAATTACACCACCAGATTATTTGATTTTTAATTTCCCAGCAATCAGCGGGGTCACACGGAGACCTCGCCACTATCGATTGGTTTGAATCAGCAAAGCAGACATGCAATTAAACCATTCGACCCAACATGCCCCAAAAGAACTGGTGATAAACGCAGACGGCGCCGTCACGAGCTGCAGCCAATCACGCGCGGGACCTTCTGCCATCAGAGCGGAGAGGCCGATTGATCCAGCGTGTGTTTAAGTACACGGGCATCATTGGCTTATCAGGCCGTGGGGGAATTTCGGCACAAAAACTCCAAAGATGGATGCTTCTGGTGATGGGAGAGAACGATCTTTTTCCATCGGGCATAGTAAAGGACAGATTTACGCTTCAAACCTTATACTAAACTGCAATTACAGCCAAGCTTATTGATCTGCTTCATAAACCTTCTTTAACCTGTAAATAAACTGATTTTAACGCTACCTGAAGCAGGAGGCTGGGTTCTGGGTGGCCTATTTGCCTCAGCAAACCCTTTTGTACCCCAAAAACACCATCAGATTAGTGTTGGTAAGGACTAAAGCTCTCAGGGTTTATACTGGGTGCTGAACCTGTACTGTAAGTGTGAGAGGACCCGCCATGTTTGGGTTTATTCATCGCTGCCGTGTATTCAAAGAAGAAGAAGCCAGGCCTATTTATCTGCTGCATAAAGAAAACAGAAGAAAATGAACCTGCTCTTCACCCCTAATTGGCCCCCCGGCTTCAGGAGAGAAGAGCGGCGAAAAGGGCTCGGTGACAAAGCTGCTATTTAAGCCGCGCAAAAGCAGCAACAAAAGCAGAGCGCCTCAGACAGCCCTGCAGGTACGGGGGCGCTGGCAGCGGCCAGAGGAGGTGGGCCGCTTCCCCCACCCCCGAACGCAGATGAGCGCCGCGCCGAGCCGAGTCCGTGCCTCATGTAAATGACCAGCTGAGTTGCGAAAGCACATCAGGTTCTCCTGAGAGGAATATGAATGCAGATGGATGGAGGATGGAGAGTGATATTTAGGATGTGCACTCATGCGTCACGCAGCACAACCCCGCAGGACTGACCGGAAGGAAGAACCAGCTCCCGTTTCTGTGCTTTTTATGGTGTCAAAAAGTAAAAATAACGCAAAAACATTTCGTTTTAGCCACCTAGGAACGATGAAATGTATTCAAATATTGGGTCAAGGAGGGCATGTGCACACATTAAAAGGAATGTGTGTTCTCAGCGCTGCTCCAGCCAGTTCCTTAACCTGGACTTTTTAAATACAGATAAAAAAGTGTGCTGTTTAAAAAGAAACCACAAAAATATCTGATGTTTCAGCTCTTTTGAAATTCTGACCGAAAGAATGTTTGAAAAAACTGATCTTGGAAAAAAAAAGAACAAGAATTTTCAAAGCGACGGGTCATCCTCCTCCTCAGATTCAGCCTTTGGGCAGAACTTCACTCTGGTTGCTGCGGTTAAGACACCTTCACGGATAAAGACTCACAACACCTCCCACTGGTGGTGTCACTCTGTCGATGGAGCATGTTTGTTATGCGGCGAGAACAGAGGATGTACTTGTGATTTGGCGGTGCCGCAGGGAACATTGTCTCGCTCTTGTTCCCTCCCCGGATTTGGCTTAAGGCGCCTGCCAATAAGGAGCGATCTGGAAATCTTTAAGGGACAAACACGCGAGTACAAGGCCTGATCTTGTTTCTGTGCTCTCAATCAGTCTTTCATTTTCTCCTTGTGTGTTTTGGTTGTCAAATCCCTCCTTTTCTTTGCCCTTGGTTGTTTCCCCCGTTCTCTGTCTCTCCGCCTATCATCGGTCTCTCCGGGGGGTGATTTGTGGTAGGATAAAGCCTCTCTCTGCAGGGCCTGCGGGGAGTCTACCCTGCGGCGATGTAGCCATTCAAAACACTCTTAGGCGCACTCGTGCGCTCGGGCCTGTGCACGAAAACATCTGCATTCATCACCTTCTTCCATTCCTTCCATCAGGGCGCTTCAAACAGGTCCTGGAAAAGGGTGGAACGCAACTTTAAGAGCACCGCAGGGAAACCGGTCAGAGAGTCTCCGGCGCCTGTACCGCTAAGATAAAGGATTAGAGTGATGGAGAGGAGGAAGAAGTGCAGCTCAGATTAACTGAAGGAGGAAGACGGAGAGGCAGAGGAAGAAGAGCAGAGGGTTTGGAAAGTGAAAGCTTTCTCAGGTTCTGATCAAGTCAACCAAAAGTGGGTTTGCGGTCGTAGATCTTTCTGGCTGTTACCAGTATCTTGATTTTCCAGGTGTTATTATTATCTAGTCGTTTCAAATTAACTTATATCTTCAATTTTCCGGAATGGTTACGCTTTCTGTTCTGCCACCGTTGCCATGGAGGTCCATCAGAACTGATCTGTGTTGGAGTTTGTAATCTCGTCTGCAGAGTCACAGACGAGAACACGCAGCAGAGGGTGATTTTTGAACAATAAAGCCTGTGGGTGCTATAAAAACAGCCTCCCAGGAAAATAAACTGATTTTTCAATGGCTCCTAAAAGCCCTACACGCTCCTGGTGATGTCTACCTCTGCAACCGCTTCCTCCCTCAAGAGATTCAGAGAAATAGATCACAGCCTGTCGCCTGTTGGCGTGTATAACATAAATCTGCATTTCATTGTTTCTGGGCACTGTGGTGTTGGGTGTTTCGGTGTCCCTTTTTCCCCCTCTGGTCCAGATATGGGTCATCTCCCCGATGGCTAGGCCTGGAACAGCTGCGCACATGTGTTTCGGGGGGCGGGGAGGTGAGCTGACATACGCTGGCAAATATGCGCAAGTCGTCATTGTTCGTCGTTGAGGTATGCAGCCGCTTTACATTAGGAAAGGGCCTTGTGCAGCATGCAGCATCTCCTAAAATGTGTTACATTTCTTAGTCAAGAGCGGGTTAAGGGCTTGAAATTTGAGGGTTTGGCCACGCAAATAGAAAGCGAAATGAACAAAAGTCAACGGCGCCCAACGAGGACTGCACAAACGCGTCCGATTTCCTCGCGTATCAGTTAGAAATGTCCCTCTGGAGAGGTCAGAGGTCAGTATATGAGCTCAGGACTGATGACAGGATCGTATGACGAAGCAGCTGCTGCAGTCCCAGAAGAGCGAGCATATGCTCATTATGGGGTGTGTGTGTGACTGGGTGATGAATGTCTGTGTCTTCAGTGGTATTGTTTGCATTCATATCCTGAGCATTTTTAGGTGTATTGTTGTGATCTTTTGAGGTGTAAAGGCGCCCACAGTCAGTTGGTTTCTGCCCTTAAATCGTATTAAATTCCCTAAAAAAACACGCTTCATTGTGCTTGAGCACAGGTCTCTCCGTCCATGTGGAAACAATCGAGTTTCATCCGCTCACCTCTCGGCTCGGGGTCCAAAACACAGGGGGAAAAAAACCCAGGAAACCTCTCCAGAACGAGCGAGCTAAAAATCGGATAATCCACTCTGAGGTCTGCATTAAAGGATTTACTGGAATCCTCCGCTGAGGACAAATCGCGCTAGGTAGTTCTGCTTTGTGGGGAAATCTTTCAAAGCGCTGGCCTAATCAAATGATCGATACAGAAAGGTAGGGATGCCGTCCCTCCTCCCGTGGATCTGTCTGTTTTCTTAAATGTGCGGCTGACCTCCCACTTTGCCTTTCCTCTGTGAAACTTAATTAGACGGCTGGGATGAAAAGAAGCGGCGCAGGTGGAGGAGGTGGAGATGGCAGCAGTTGAGGAGAGGCGGTGTCCGTCAGCCCAGAGCCACCTAAATCCCTTTCTTATTAGGTGTCGGGGACGGGCGACCTGCCAGCTCCTCTGTTCGACTAATTGCGAACGATTTTGTTGTGCAAAAACGACCCCCGAACGTCACATCTCAGGAGGTGATTCAAGGTGAACGGGCGATCCTGTGGGAGGTCCTTCCCCCAAACAGTCGTCTCGTGAGTTGTTTCGCTCGCGTGAGTGGAGGTGTGAACGGGGACAAGGCTGTCTGGGATCTGGAGGCTATGTTATAATTGGCTGCTAATTAGCCATCGCTGCTTTTTAATATTTATACCAGTCTGACGCAAAGCTTTTAGTTTCCCTTCAAACTGTTTGTCCTCTTTCTCTTCAGGGGGAACATTTGTGAGGGAGTGTTTCTCTGTTTTACGCCATGCTGTCTAATTTCATTTGTGACTTTTTGTCACAAGTATTCCTATCTAGGTAACTATGATCATCTACTGATGCAAAAGCACTTTATGGGCTCAGACTCTGAATCCTGGTCCTTTTAATTTGCTCACTATAATCATCTGCTCATAAATCAGGAGGCCGTGTCAGTGAGGTGACATAAACTTGTTCTTGATCCAGGTACAAACGCTGTGACAGAAAGAAAGAAGTAAAACGGATTACCCCAAAATACACAAACAGTGTTTTAAGTCAAATAGGAGCGCTGTGGAATAAATGTTGCAGTCTATTTATTTATGAAAAAAAATAACAAGGCAACCTTTTCCTCCCCCCTCGGGCTTCAAATTGCCTCCGTGACAGCTGAAGACTCCGCGTTCTGCAGTGCTACTATATAAAATACTTTACCAGCAGACTTGCGCCAATAAGTCATTAGAAATATGAGAGACGAGTGTTCAGCCCGGGCTGCTGCGGAGCCACCGAAGCGGCACAGGCCCAGCTGTTCCACTGTCGGGAGCTGATAAAAACATCAGTGTTCACACTTCTCTCCTAATCCGCCACAATGACGTTTTTGTTGAATTGTTACCTTTTTTTTAATAGAACTTTTCGCTACAAATTTTTAGCGCTTTTTTTCCCCATTTAATAGAATTAGCTCCATACACAGAGTAATTTAAGCAGTGATCACGGGTCTCCAGGAAGCCGCTGATTGCATGTAAAATTCAGATTTACAGCACAAGAACCGTGGAAAAGCAGCATAATTTTAGGCAAAAACAAAATTTAGGCTTTCAGAAAGCGTCTCATCAGGCAGTGGCTTTCCTCATTCTTGATTTCACACTCCAAGCCTTGGCCAGAGGTCTGGCTCGTTTTAGATCCAATTAAATATAAAATAACTCTCTGTGTCCGTCAGTAGTTTCCTGGTTCTGGTTTTTCAGATCCTCCCCACCCAGAAGCCCACGGACAGCCGCTAACCGGTTTAACCAGAGGGAGATATTGAAGCCAGCGATGCCAGTGACAAGTTGTCAGTGCAGGGATGGATTCCCTCCCAGCGGCGCTTTGACAGCAAGGGGTCGAGCGGCGCGGCCGCTTCCTGCGCTCTCACGGAGACGCTCTGTTGGGCTTCCCACAAGTGTGTGTGTGTGTGTGTGTGTGTGTGGCTACTGACAGGACCTAGCGCTTGAGGCCATCTGTTCAGGGTTCATGCCAAAAGAGTATGAAGGCTCATGAGCCGGGTACGTGACAGTTACAGCTGTGGGTATCCCACTGTTACATAAGAGCAAAAATCTCCCCAGCTCACAGATCCAGGCTAATATTTCGGGACAATATTTTCGTTTCTCTTGCTCTTTCTTTGCCTCGTTCCTCTCCAAAGAGGGCCTTAATAAACACGAACATGCTGTTACACAATGCTGCATAGAGAAAACCTTTTACGATTTGTTTTCCAAAAATGGATAGACTAACTGTCTCCGCAGCACTCCGGTAAATAACGGTTCTCAGAATAAGGTCGATACTTTACCTTCATTTTGGCGTTCTCCACTTGTCCGGATTCCAAATTTATAGGCTGACATCGCTCCTCTTGTTTCCCGCAGCCCCACTGAAGTGAGGAAAGATGTTGCGGAAGAAGATATTCCTGTTCATCGTTGCCATAAGTACCCTCAGCCTCCTGCTGCACCAGGGGATCCACTCGAGCTGGTATGTCCAGACGGAAACACACCCGATTGCCCACGTTATAGTTCCGGACGGTTGCTGTCAGCTTTTAAAGGTGACAGCTTCCGTCTTCCCGTTAAAAATAGTTAAATATAGGGGCTAATTAAAATTTCTTAGTCTAGTATTCCCCATACCAACGCCTGTCCATGTTTTTTTTTTCCGGAGACCAATTCTAAAAGTTATTTTCCAGCCCAGTTTTTTGTTTCCATGCTCATCAGTGCTTTTTTTTTGCCCGTTTTAAACCTGTTACTGTCTTTCCCCAGGATCATGGGAGCCTTTCTACTTCAGCTGTCCTTCCCTCCAGTCCCACCCTGCACCAGGCCTGAAACCCAAGCACACCAACGTGGCCTTCCTCAAGACTCACAAAACGGCCAGCTCCACCATGCAGAACCTGCTCTTCCGCTTCGCAGAGCGCAACAACCTGACGGTGGCGTTGCCGGTGCAATCCTGCGCCCACCAGTTCTGCTACCCGCAGACTTTCTCCTCCCACTTTGTTCATCCGCACACGTTGCCACCCAATGTCATCACCAGCCACATGCGCTTTAACAAGGCGGAGCTCCAGCGGCTGATGCCCAACAACACCATATACATCACCATCCTCAGAGAGCCCAGCGCCATGTTTGAATCCTCCTTCACGTACTTCTACCACCACTGTCAGAGCTTCAAGAGGGTCCGAGATGGCTCCTTGGAGACCTTCTTTGCTGACCCATGGCGCTATTACCAACCCAAAGAGAAGGACTCCATGTACGCCCGCAACACACTGGCCTTTGACTTGGGCTTAGACAAGGATCGCCCAGCAGAGGATGAGGAGTATGTGCGGGCCTCTCTAGCGGAGGTAGAGAAGGTCTTTTCCTTGGTGATGATTGCCGAGTACTTTGATGAGTCGCTAGTTCTCCTTCGCCATTTGCTCTCCTGGGACCTGGATGACGTCCTGTATTTTAAGCTCAACATGCGGAAGGCAAGCTCCAAGCGCAGTCTGACGCCGGGCCTTGCCGCCAAAATCCGCTCCTGGAATTCGTTAGACGCTCACCTTTATGACCACTTCAACGCATCCCTGTGGCGGCAGATTTCAGCCCTGGGTCTGGCTTGTGTCGCCAGAGAGGTTCATGTTCTTCGCCAGGCCAGAGAGAAGCTAATGAGAAGCTGCTTTGATGGGACAGTGCCACTCCTACGCTCTGCCTCACAGATCAAAAACAATAATCTCCGCCCCTGGCAGCCAAGCGGTAAAGTGGACATTATGGGATACGACCTCCCAGCGAATCTCAGCCGAAGGTATTCGAGCCAGGCTCAGGAGCTCTGCTTTAAGCTCATCATGCCAGAGGTGCAGTACACCCAGGTGCTTCTACGCTCCCAATCCATACGCTACCGCCGAGGCCACCCGTTGCGGCCTCCTCAGCAGTCGCACCCTCTCCCTCTGTCCATTCGCAAAACCTCACCGCGGCACCCGCAAGCGCACCACAGCCAGCTGCCTCCCGCTGCTGCCGGCTCTGCCGCAGTAACAGGCTCCACCCACTCCAAGCAGACCGTGGCACCTCCAGACCCAAACGTTGGGACGGAAACCTCGCGGACCCAGAACGCAGCCACCGAAAAATAGACTTGACGACAATTCTGTGCCCAACAGACTGCATAGTTACACTCATGACATACTGGTCCCTGGTGGGCCCGGAGTGTGGAAAACTGTGAAATGGTTATTATTGGACCTGGACCTGTGATAAAATATATGTTCAAAAGAGTAACAGTGGTTACACAAGCCTGAACTGACCTTAAAGCCCACCTGTAATGTTTGTGAGAGCGAATGGTGGTGGGCACACAGTGGTTCAAGAGACCTGCACTGCTTAGCTAACTTGCACAAGTCAGCATCCCACGGTATGCGGCTGATCAGAGACGATTTATGGTGAAAGTGGGTTCTTTGAAGCAAATCTGTCATGTGCTCCTGGGACTCCATTGGGAAGCGGCGATATAAGAGCGATTGTGAAGCACAGAGTGGGCTTTGTGCGCATCAGGCTGCAGAAGTATCATGTTTCCTGCTTTCACTCTGTGTGCCGGCCCCTCCTTTGCTTTTGCTTTCTCTCTCTAATATATGCCATTTATCGTCCTTGGGAGAGACGTAACGATATAAAGGGATCAGCTGTCAGGCTTTTATGGAGCTCCCAGGACAGGCAGACGCGAGATAACGTCCCAACTTTAATAGGACGCCTCAATCAACAACCCCGAAGCTCTGAAGGAGGGTAAAAGCAAGCTGGACCTTATCCAGAGGGACACTGTCCACCGACTATCACTTCAAGTCAGGTTTGAACTCAACCTCTCGAGTTTCCTTTGCTTATCCCCACATCATTCCTGCTGCTACCTTTTGGACAATTCTTTGACCCTCTGAACACCTCCTCGCATGGACCACCAGCTGATTTCACCTCTTGCATCACAGAGAGTCATCAAAGACGTTGGTATGGCAATAAGATGCCTGTGTCCCAGGCCTTAAAGAACGCTGTGGATTCAATAAAGTACCAGCAACCCTACCCGAAGCGCGTCAGCACAAACAAAATAGGTCATCGGAACACAGACTTGGAGCCTGGGAGTCGTCGTTTTTGAATATTTAATTGCGCCTCCCAAGGCCCTCCTATGGCCTTTGCACTTGGGTTACGCGGCTGCACATTTTCATGATGAATGCGAGGACCAGAACAAGGCTGATTATTCTTTAAAATGCCATTGCTTTTCTCAGTTGTCGTCTAGTTTTAATGCGTTCTGTCACATCCACTGCTGACTGCGCTCTCAGATTCGATCAGTGACCAGCAGGGTACCAGTGGGAAACTAGGAAGGCTTGTTTGTGTATGTGCAAATGTGTGTGTGTGTGTATGATCTTGAATTTTATTCCATAATTAGCCATGTTTACGTGGCAACAAATGCAAGTAATACGAGTAGAACGTAGTCAAAGCTATATAATATTTATTATCGGGACTTTGAGCATCCTATTACTGTATTTTTTAACATTTTTTTTCTCAAGAATCACTGGATGAAACCTTTTTTTTTAGCCAATGAGTTATCGAACCTCTAACGTTGTACCATTTTAGGCAGCAGAAGCAGAAAGAGGCCCGTGGCGGCGGTATAAAAAATTAACGATGGCCATCGTAACACAACTCCAGGCCAAAGCGACTACACGTTCAAACAAATGCAGTGGCTTTAATATTCACGTTTCCGTCAGCGGCGCTGGAGCACTCGACCGCGGGATGCGGTCGCGGTCGGGAGCCCGCCGTGCCATAGGTTACCATAATGAAACACCCAGCCCTCCGCTCCGGCAGGAAATAAGCGGAGCAGACGGTGAACTCCTTTATGAAGAGGCTGCGAATACATGAATTCAAAATGTCCTTTTCTCAGCTGTGAAGAGGTTTTTTTATTTATAGGTACGTGGGATGTGTTTAGATGTGTGTAATATTTATTTGAGGTACATACACTGTAAAACTTTCTGGCCTGGAGTGCCACAATTCAGCTGGGTTTTTTTTGTCCTACTGGGCTTAAAAAACAAGAAAAACGCATTCATGGGGGATACGGTCCCAGGGATCCCAGGTCTTCACCTGGACAGAAATCCCTTGAGGACTGGGTCTCGGCACCCTGCTCTAAATGGAGTTTGAAGGGGTTTTTATTTTAATGTGCACACATCCCAAGACAAAAACCAAGACCAACAACATGAGTAAGTCTGGTGACTTTCCTGGAACAAATAGTCGTGTTTGTCATAGAAATGGCTTCTTTTTTTTTTTTCTTTTTTTTTTTGCACAGGAGTGAAAAACACACGATACAGGTGTTACTGGGGATCCAAACGTTGTTGGTGTTGGTCTTTTTCTGGGATTTGTGGAGGTCATTTTATGGTGAAAAAAGAAACAAATCCAAGCCAAATACATTTTTATCACCGCTCTCTGCCGGTTTTCTTCCATTCCCTGCTCTCGTCGAGCCCCTCTTTCCTCCTCTGTTCATGGACTTAGCCTAGCTGTGAACTGGGAAATGTGAAGGCTGTGCCGTCAGTGTGTGATGGGGCTCTGAACCAGTGGCTAAATGACAATCAGAGCTAGGGGCCCCAAAGCTTCGTGGTGACAAACAGGAGCGAGATGAATAAAGTTTGAATGATTTCAACTCACCCTTTGGCGTCTTTTAGTCCCTGCTTTGTCCCATTACGGTGTAAATGACAGTCGTGCATATTATTCTGTGTATTAGTGCAAATTGTGTGCGTTTCCCCGAAGACCAGATATTTCCAAGCTGCAAATCAATTGTTGCAAATGCCATCTATTCAGCGCCGCTCCCTAAATGGATGAAGAAATTGCTTCTCGTGAGAGCAAAACGGAACATTTGATACAAGTGAAGTAATTGGATTGTGTCTCCTTCCCATCTGCTTCCGTCGGGCATTCGGACACCCTGAAATGTGCAGTATGAATCAGTGAGAGGAATGGGTATTAATAATATCACAGGAATTATACTTGATAAAATTTCTCATATATTTCTAGTTTATTTGTGCAAAAAACTAGCCATCACTGAAGTGCATTTAATGTCTCATACATTAACACCTTCAGCTTTAAGAGCATTTTTATTTTTCCAGCTATTCAGGGGGAGAACGCACACAAACTGGCAGCTCCTCCGTTGCGTCCGATGTTTTCAAGGCCAAATGTAGTCGTGCTATATGAGTCACAGAGATGAGGAAGGTCCACATCATTGGTGTTTCGCATTTTTTCTTTCTTTTTTCCCAGTTCTTTCTTTGAAAAGTGTAGGTTCAAGGCCAGCCTGGTAGGCAGCAGCAGCAGCGGCAGCGGCAGCAGCAGCAGCAGCGGGTTATTTCTGATCGTGTGCGTCACCTCCTCCCTCGTCAACTTTTGTTCACACAAGTTCTAGAAATGATAGTAAAAACAAAAGTTGAGTGGAAAGAGGAGGTGGATGAACATTTTTCCTCCGCCATCCCTATCACATGTGCTCACCGGAAGCACAGTGCCAGATCCAGTGTTAGCCGCCGGAGCGGACAGATGGACAGCCGTTAGCGTTTTGTCATTTCCAATCACACCGAGGAGGCCGGGGGCTTTATTTCTGCTGTTGATTTAATTAGTTCTCGTCTCTCCCGCGTCGACGTGCACACACAGTATGTTTGCATTCTCAGAGGGAGGCAGAGGAACTAGAAACCTTCTATGTGTAAATATGAGACACATTAACAGTGAGAGATGGGTGGAAATGATACATGGAGGAGTGGGTGGACAAGCTGAGTCGGCTTTGGTTCCACTTCAGACCCGAGAAGAATATAACAAACGGCTGCTGTCAGGGATTTTAATTTACTTCTCTATCCAGTCGAATGAGTTAAGCATGCTACCCCTTGCTATTTGTCCTTCCTCGTGTGTCCTACCTCTAATTTCATCCAGAGATATTTTTTTTAATCTTAAACATCTGGAGGTTGTAATTTCATGAAATTACCAGGAAATGGAGAGAAGTTCAGAGTCAAAATGTTGCTGAAAAATCACTAAAATGTCATGAAACACTTCATCCGCGAAGTGTTGGGAAAGAACTGGACAGCGGTGGGCGATGATGTGGACGTGCTTGTCGGCCGTAATGGGAGCAGCGAAGAAAAGAGCACTCAGGTGAGACGTCTGAGGGTAAACACAGACGGCAGTTACAGGCCGCTAATGGCAGGAGCCGGTCTCAACTTTCCCAGGTGAAAAGCAGCCCCTCTAATGGCGGAGCAGCGGCGAGCGGCAGGCCGGACGGAGCTCTGACTCTGCTGCACCTGCAGCATAAACAGAGGTGACAGTGTGCAACCTCCGGTTTTTATTCCATTACGCCAACGGGGAGCGGCGAGGTGCTGCATGCCTTCTCCCTCTCCCACACTGCTGATGCATTCTGCATCCTTTCTTCTCAGCTCATGCAGAGATGGCGGCACATAACGTGCACTCGAAGGCCAGAAAACACGGGCTGACAAGCGTGAAAATGCACATTCAGTTGAAAGAAAAACTCATTTTTCATCAGTATGTGTTTCCCTGACTGAAGCCCCCACCTCCGGCCCCGTGGTCCCACCACTAGAGCTTATCCTTCCCGTTCCTCCCCCTCTCCCCCCCCATGCCCACACAGAGATGGGATCTGAAAAAGAAAGAAAAAAAACCAGCATTTGTTCTCTGCAGAGTGAAGCTCGTTCAATATGTGAGCGGGAGCGCAGAAATCTCCCAGGGAGGGTTTTTAGAAGGAGATGAGTTGGACAGTAAGGGAGAGGTGGGAGTGGGGGTTGAGCGTTGACGCCGCGTGTGCGCGCATAACGAACGTGCCTTTGCAGCAAGTACCTGAAGACCAGCACGCTCAGCTGCAACGGTGGCTTCGTGGCCACGCACATATGGACCTTCCATCTGGACCCCATTAAAAGGCCCCAGACCTCATGCAAGAACACAAAATGCGTTGGGGCTTGAGTGTGCTGGTAACATGGATTGCTAATCTATGCAGACTTGGTTAATTTTGAGCTCCAATGCATGAGCTTTCAGCTCCAGATTTAAGCTGCTTAGCTCTTTACTTTAAAGCTATGAAATTCACTAATGAGCGCTCGCTAACGCTATTAGCAGCACTACGGGGTACGCCGGGGACGCCCCTTTCTAGAGGCAGAACTCGCCCCCGGGATGGGACCAGGGCCTCATTTGGCGTGCACGTGGAAGTCCAACAACAGCACCGAAGCCGTCTGATCGGGATTGAGGATGATGAAAAAGTGCACATGCACCGCACGATGTTCTTTTGTTTCCCACGTTTTGTGGACATGAAACCTAAAATAAGCAAAGGCAGCTACTTTTCAGCACTTTCTTGTGATGTTACAGACTTTTTTTTTTGTTTTTATGTGTTTTAGCTCTTAGCTAATAAGACAAGCGCCAGCGGGGAGCCACCAAAGCCAACAGTCGTCTCTGTCTCTGTTAGCTCCAGATGTCGACCTGACTTTACTAACAGATAAAAGAGGAGCAGAGGGGCCACGGGAGGGTAATTGGAACAGCAGCCAGCGCAAAAACTTTTCCGTGGGTGGCGAGAGGTGCTGTTACACACGGGCATGTACTAATGCACTTTTCTATGCATGTGTGTGTGTGTGTGTTCTCTCTGAGCTAGCATCACTCATTAGCTCAGCACAGGAGCATCTCTGGTTTCCCGGAGTCACAAAGGGAATAATGATGCTCTGTTCCAGCGCCCCTTCTCCCAGCTCTCTACAAAGACCCGCTGGGGTTTTACCTCGGGACCCCTCGCAAGCATGTCCACTCTTTCCCAACCCCGCCCAGCAGGTCCCACAGGTCATCTCTGCACCTCCATCCCTGGCTCAGCATGGTTTTTAATAGGACGACAAGTAAATTGTCGCCTAAGGGTTTTTCATTTTGCTTTTTTTTTAATGAATGGAGGACGCCACACAGTACAGCCAACCAGAAGACAGCGTTCTGACAGTTGGCTGTCCTTTTCTGTCCCCTTTTCTGTCCCCTGATCTGTCCCCTGATCTGTTGTTGGATGATGGAGCTGAGAGCTAACGATGGAGGAGGAGTAGGTGAGGAGGAAGGGATGGCAGGGTCCACAGTACCCCCCCCACCCACCCCCACCACCACCACCACCACCACCCAAGAGAGAGTGGGAGTCAAAACAAGTGGAAGGTTGGAGGACGGAGAGCGGCGGTAATACGACCCCCTCAGCGCTCAGCTACTCCTGCGTCTACTCCGACATGACTGCCGTCCCCTCACACACCCACACACTCAAATCAGTCTGATAGCGTAGACAACACACTCACGTGTACACACATACACACACTCTTCTGATGAGAGACAGCTTCCAGAATTGGATTACCAGCCCTGAATGGGGTCGGCTCCCCTCCGCTGGGTTTTCGTCTCCATCCCCTGCTGGGACTGGTCACACACACACACACACACACACACACACACACACTCCCTAATTGGTGGGCTGTGTCCTCATTACGTGTCCAAATATATGCATGCGCTTCTATTGTCTCTCCCTAATGAAAGATTTAAATGTGTGTGTGTGTGTGTGTGTGTATGTGTGTGTGTGTGTGCGACGCGCGCGCGGGGGGGGGGGAGACGAAAACAGAGGGGGGGGGGGGCGCCCATATAGGGGGGGGGGTAAATCTGTGGGGGAGGGGTCTCACATAAAGAGAGTGTGTGTGTGTGTGCACGCGTGAGTGTGTGTGTGCGCTCTGAGAGA